>JABTTQ020002692.1:0-50000 GCA_016081115.2 Rehmannia glutinosa
CAAAGGTGGTGAAGGAAGATTGTGGTAATCTCCTTGAAGGTGTTGTAAGAGGATTGTGGTGATCCTTAAGGTGTTGTATTAATTGTGGTAATTAATAAAATCTTTTTTTCTTTTTGAAATCCATCCCGGAGATACTGGGGTGGTAGAGGATTATGCCCTAGGTGGGTTGAACCTCTTTAAATCAACGAGTGTTGTTTAATTTTTGCATTTACATTCTTGTCATTTACTTGTTGATTCGAAAAAGAGGGTGATTTGTGAAAAATCGGCATAATCTATTCACCCCCTCTAGATTATCGTAGCCACTTGGACTAACAAGTGGTATCAAAGCCAAACTCTTTGGCTAGCTCATTCCGAGTAAAGAGGAAAGATCCATGGCTACGAATGAAGCTTATCTCACCACCGGCGCCTCCACCAACAAGCCACCACTATTCGACGCCAACAACTACGCATTTTGAAAAGACCGCATGGAGTGCTTTCTACAAGGGTGCGGATTTGATATTTGGAATGTGGTCATTGAAGGAGCTGCTCAACCAACAACAAAATTGGAGGATGGTACCACGACTCCCAAGCCGTTCAAGGAGTACGATGAAAATGACAAGAAGGCTTTCTCTTTAAACGGTAAGGCCTTAAACATTTTACATTGCTTTCTTACCACCACCGAATATAATCACATAAGAGGCATAGGTCGGCACATGAAGTTTGGGAAAAATTAGAAACCATCTATGAGGGAACAAAGAAAGTGAAGCAAGCAAGAAAAACAATGCTTGTGAAAGACTTTGAAAATTTCAATATGCATGATAGTGAAATCATATCAAAAAAGGTGGAAAGGCTTGACAACATTGTCAATCCTCTTGTGGCTCTTGGAAAGATCATCTCCCAAGAAGACAAGGTGACCAAGGTATTGAACGCCTTCCGGCTCATGGTCCGAAAAGGTGACGGCAATCACGGAAGCTCAAAATCTTGAGACACTCAAGTTTGATGAGCTCATTGGGAACCTCCTCATTTATGAAGTATATCTCAAGGAGAGGAAAAATTCTCAACCATCCACCTCTAAAGCAGAAGTACGCAAAATATTATTAAAGGCTTAGCATCTTCTTCTAATAATATTTATTATGCTAGTGATGAGGATGATGAAGAAAACAATGACTCTTGTTAGAAAATTTGCAAAATTTGTAAATAAAAATAAAGCAAGAAATCCTAGAGACAATTCATGTTTCAAATGCGGAAAATTCGGGCACTACATAGCCGATTGCGAAAATAGCGGAAGAGGAACAAAAGAAGAAAAAGCCTTTTCGAAAAAGAAGGCGTTAAATGCGGACGTCAAAACTTGGGATGAATTACTTGAAACAACCGAGCGAGGAAGGAGAATCGAACATGGTCTTATGGCCATAGGCGATGAAAATACCGAGGTTATAGGGACTATAACAACAATGGAAGATTTAAAATGGCTCGTGGACAGCGGATGTTCACGCCATATGACCGGAAAGAGAGAACGTTTTACCAACATCAAGCTCCAAGAAGAGGGTATGGTCATGTTCAAAGAATGGAAAAGGAAAAATTCTTGGAAATGGAGAAATTGGTAACTCTTCTTTCTCTCTTAGTAATGTTCTTTTAGTAGAAGGGCTTAAGTTCAATTTGATAAGTGTTAGCCAACTTTGTGATTCAAATTATAATATTGTTTTTAATAAAGAAAAATGCCTTATTTCCAAAAATGATAAAATTATTTGTGAAGCAATTAGAAAATGCAATCTTTACAAAATTTGTACAAGTGATTTGGTTAGTCAAAATGTTTCTTGTCTTGTCGCCAATAATGATTTAACTAGTTTATGGCATAGGCGACTTGGACATGTGGGATACAAAAATTTGCAAACTATTTACAAAAACCAACATGTAAAAGGACTACCCAAATTGAATTTTGAAAATCTTGGCTTATGTGACACTTGTCAAAAGAACAAATTAGTTAAGAGTAGTTTTAAGCCCAAAAATGAAATTTCCACAACCAAACTCCTACAAATGCTTCACCTTGATTTGTAAGGGGATATTGGTACGGCTAGTCTAAGTGGAAAACATTACACTTTCGTTATTGTCGATGATTTTTCTAGATATACTTGGGCTCTCTTTCTTACCAATAAAAGCGATGCCGTTAATGAGTTTGTTAAGTTGTGTAGACTTATTGAGAATGAAAAGGAAGATACTATTAAGTCTATTCGAGCGATCGAGGTGGAGAATTTGATGGTGAATTTAGAGTCTTTGCGAATCTAAGGGATATGCTCATAATTTTTCGGCTCCAAGGACACCTCAACAAAATGGAGTAGCCGAAAGGAAAAATCGGACACTACAAGATATGAGTCGGGCCATGCTCAATGAATTTTCACTTCCAAAATATTTTTGGGCGAATCCGTAAGTACCGCTTGCTATGTTATTAATCGAGTTTATATTCGTCCTAAAATGAATAAAACTCCATATGAGCTTTGGAAAGGTAGAACTCCAAATATTAGTTATTTCAAGATATTTGGTTGTAAATGCTTTATTTTGAATACCAAGGATCAATTGGACAAACTTGATCCTAAGGCCGATGAAGGGATATTTATGGGATATTCAATAAAAAGCAAAGCATATCGGGCTTACAATAAGACTAGTGGGGTTGTGGAAGAATCCATCCATGTCAAATTCAATGAAGCTTGGTGTTGAAAGAATACCCAATGATGAAAGTGATGAAGAGGATATTATTGAACCAATTGTTCAAGTTGATGATCAACCGTCTACATCAAGTGATCAATCGTCCACTTCAAATGTTCCTCAAGAAGATAGAGGTGATACTTGGATCTTCCGTTGCATTAAAATTTAAGGAGATCACCCAAAAGATCTTATTATTGGTGATCCCCTTGACAAAGTGATGACCGGAGAAAATTTGCCGAGAAAGCTCTTATTTCTCAAAAGGAGCCTAAAAATGCTAAGGAGACTATTGAGGATGAGGATTGGTTCTTAGAGATGCAAGAGGGGTTGAATCAATTTGAAAGAAATGATGTATGGGAATTGGTACCTTGTCCTCCATCTCAAACTATTATTGGTACAAAATGGGTATTAGGAACAAACTTGATGATCAAGGCAACATTGTTCGAAATAAGGCAAGGTTAGTAGCTCATGGGTATTGTCAAGAAGAAGGTATTGACTATGATGAAACTTTTGCACCGTAGCACGTTTAGAAGCTATTCTATTTTACTTGCCTATTCTTGTTTTAAAAATTTCAAACTTTACCAAATGGATGTTAAAACCGCTTTCTTAAATGGTATTATTCAAGAAGAAGTCTATGTAAAACAACCTCCGGGGTTTGAAAATTTTCTAGGCCTAATGATGTTTATAAACTTAAAAAGGTCTTGTATGGTTTAAAGCAAGCACCCCGTGCATGGTATGATAGACTTAGCTCTTTTGTTTTGCAAAATGGTTTTATAAGGGGTAAAGTTGATACAACTCTTTTTTTTTAAAAAAGGGCAAGATTGCTTACTTGTGCAAATTTATGTTGATGATATTATTTTTGGTGCTACTAATGATTCCTTGTGCAAGAAATTCTCTAAAATGATGCAAGGTGAATTTGAGATGAGTATGATGGGGGAGCTCAACTTCTTTCTTGGACTCCAAATTAAGCAATGCCAAGAAGGCATATACATTTATAATCAAAATATACAAAAGAACTTTTGAAAAAGTTCGGCATTGAAGAAGGAAGAACCGTTTTACTCCCATGGCAACAAATGTCAAAATTGACAAAGATGAAAAAGGCAAGTCCGTGGATGAATCAAAGTATCGAGGTATGATTGGTAGTTTACTTATTTAACCGCTAGTAGACCTGACATTCTTCATGCCGTATGCATATGTGCTTGTTTTCAAAGCAATCCCAAAGAATCTCATATGAGTGCCGTTAAAAGGATTTTTCGATATTTGAAAGGCACTATTCAATATGGTCTATTTTATCCAAAGAATGAAAATTTTTCTCTTAAAGGTTATAGTGATTCGGATTATGCGGGGAAATATTGATGATGAGAAAAGTACTTAGGATCATGTCAATTTTAGGCGATTGCCTAGTTTCTTGGTTTTCAAAGAAGCAAAAGCGTGTTTCTCTTTCAACGGCCGAAGCGAATATATTTCCGCCGCTTTTTGTTGTACTCAACTTCTTTGGATGAAACAAACCTTAGCGGATTACAAATGCTCTTTTGAAAACGTACCTATCTTTTGTGATAATATATCCGCTATAAATATTGCTCAAAACCCGGTTCATCATAACCGTACTAAACATATTGAGATTCGACATCATTTTCTAAGGGATTGTGTTTCAAAACGAAAAATTGAGATATCTTTTGTACCATCTCAAGATCAATTAGCGGACATTTTTACAAAACCGCTATCTTCCGAGACTTTTGCGTCCATACGAGCTCGGTTAGGCATAATGCATATTGAATGAGGTTTACGTTTACATTTTGCATGTTTTTAAAACTTAGGGGCGAAAAATCGGATTTTTGGTTGAAAATTCGGATTTTGAAAAACTTGACAAAACAGTGGGCTGAAGAGGTTGAGGGCAACCGGTCGCCCTCAACGTCGACCGGTCGCCCTGAGCTATATTTTGGATTAAAACCGTTATGTCTTCAGCATTCGACATTTTAACTTATTTTTGCCATTTCTCGTCCCCTTTGCCAAATTCACACAAATTTCACTCAAAATTGATTTTCATGCATTCAATTCATGTCTTGGCCCTTATATAGCATGTTTATCATCATCATTGCTCATCTTTACCGATCGAATGGTAAGAATTTTCCTTTCTTTGCTCAATTGGGTTGAACCCTTGAGCTTGTGGCTTTCTTGTATATTTTTTGATGAAATTACATTATGATCATGATGAGCTTGATTGTTATATTGTATTGTATGATGTTTGGTGTGAATTGGTGATGAAAATGTTTGGTTTGATTCATTTACAAGGGCACTATACAACTTCTTTTAATTTTTACGCCCACAAGGTGTTCGATGAAATGTCACAATGAATATTTCAACTTCTACATGATTCTCTTGCTTCCAAAAGTCTTAAATACTTATTGAGATCATGTTTTGGCAAATAAAACAGCGTATGAACTCTTCATGATACATTTCTCCCATTTTTCTTGGATTTTAAGCCTAAATTGTTCAATGGTTGATAAACCGATTTCTTTGGCGCACTTTGATATAATTGTATGATGTTTTTATCTTCCTAACATTCTTTTGATGATTCCAAAGGGGAGAAACAAGAAAAACGCTCATAAGCTCAAAGAAGCGTAAATAAGCTCGCAAGAAAAGCTATAAGCTAAAGCTCTTAAAAGCCAAAAGCTATGGATTATACTTGGTCAATGTGATGTATTATGGACTTTTATACTTGACTGATGATGCTTTTGTGACAAGGGGGCTTATAAGCTCATGATATTCAAGCTTAAGTTGTAAAAGCTAAGCTTTTAGCTTTGAGTTAGTTGCTTGTATACTTGTTCTTGATATGCATATTGATAGGGGAGCTTGTGCAAAAATGTTTTTGAAAAATCTTTGTTTCTATCCTTGTGTGTTTGTACTTATGATGAATCTTGCTTATAATGGATTGATGTTTTAGAGGAAAATTTGTTTTGTTTTAAAATCAACTTCCTAAAATTATTTTGGTTTGTAATAATCAAAAGGGGAGTTTGTTAGATAAATGTTTTTATCAAGATTTTGATGATTATGTTTAAATGAGTTTTTATACCAAAACAATGTTAATAAATGTTGTCCAAATACTCCTAAATGATTTAAAATGTTTTTGCTAATTTTTGGAGTATTTCTTAGAATTTATTTTTCGATAAAAAAATGGACAACACTTTTGAAGGTTTTGTTTAAATTGGTTTTTACACCAAAACTATGTTTATAAATGTTGTCCAAATACTCCCAAGTGATTTAAAATGTTTTTACTAATTTTTGGAGTATTTCTTGAAGTTTATTTTTGAAAAAAATCGGGCAACATTTCAATTTGAGGTCGATCGGTCGCCCAAAACGTCGACCGTACCAAGAAAAGAAAACATGAAACAGAACATCTTTGGACTTGAAAATTGGAGCGGGGGACCGGTCAGCGGGCCGACTGCTCGCATCCTAGAAGCGACCGGTCGACCCCCTTCGACCCGCACTGGATCGCACTATTTTTTCAAAACGTTCGAAATCTTATTACAGGGCAACCGGTAGCCCTATGGTATTTTTGACAAAGACAAAAATTCCAACCGTTGCAATCCTTATCGCCAAGATTTACTTTTCATTTTTGTACAATATTTCTACATCTTGTGATCCTCTTTTTGTAGACAAAAGTGAAGAGGAAGGAGCCTATGTTGGGAGCCTATGTTGGTGAAGACTTCCTATAAATAGAGGATGAATTGAAGACACAAGATACAACACATACAAGCAAAATACATAACAAGAAATCGCAAATTCTTCAAGCTTTCATTTTTACATTCTTGTTGTAATAGCCTAAGTACTTTCACTTGCACATCTTTGAGGTCTAGGCTTTTGATTCTTTATTACACTTTCACTCAATCTTTGTATTGGTTTCATAGAGTTGTAATCTTGAATTTTGTCCATCATTCAACACAAGACATCCTTGTGAGTATTCTTGTGGTAAGAATACACTTGGGTGATCTAGGTGATAGGTGTTTGAAGAGTGTGGTACTCTTCAAAGGTGGTGAAGGAAGATTGTGGTAATCTCCTTGAAGGTGTTGTAAGAGGATTGTGGTGATCCTTAAGGTGTTGTATTAATTGTGGTAATTAATAAAATCTTTTTCTTTTTGAAATCCATCCAGGATCTTGGGGTGGTAGAGGATTATGCCTAGGTAGGTTGAACCTCTTTAAATCAACGAGTGTTGTTTAATTTCCGCATTTACATTCTTGTCATTTACTTGTTGATTCGAAAAAGAGGGTGATTTGTGAAAAATCGGCATAATCTATTCACCCCCTCTAGATTATCGTAGCCACTTGGACTAACAGTTTTCCTCATTTAGAAGTGTGTGTGTGATGATTTAATTTGCTCAAAATCTTTGATCATTTTACCTAATGAGTCACAATGCTTTATGGGTGATGAAGTGTGTGTATCATGATCTCTATCATCAAAATTTGAGGTAGATAAGTTAGAGTTTACTTCATATTCATGTTCCTTCGTCATGAGAAATATCAATGCCTCTTATTTAGTGTCGAGGAGTACTACGATTTGTTGTTGTCTAATTCGCCTATCTCCTTACACTTCATTGTATCCGATTCTCGCAACCATCATGGCTTTTTTCTTTCTTTCTTTCTTTCTTGTCTTCTTTCCCTGAAGACTTTCTTATCCTCTTCATTTCGTACTTGTTGACTGGTGGATAAGGGTAGTCAACTACAAAGTGACTTCGATTTCTACAATTCAAAGATAGATCTTGACTTTCTTCTCATCTCTTTTGGGAGTTCTCTCTTGCTTTTCTTTAGAAGGAGTTGAGCGCATTCTAGAGGATTCTCATTTATTCCTCTTATAGTTCTTGTTGAAGAACTTGTTGAATTTTTTTACTATCGAACAATCTCTTCCTTGTCTATGATGTCTTTGGATTCAATCGCCTTTTATTCTCTAGCCACTAGAGCAATCGTCTTCGGTACAACCATCTCATCTTGCTCTTTCCTTTTGATCTTGAATTCATAATCTTTTAGATCTTAGAATAGCTCATGGTTGGAGATCTTGGCCAGTCCATTGAATGTCCGAGGGCCATCACCATCACTTCTCACTCGGTGGGAGATATCGAGAATCTTCATACACATTTTTTATGTGTATATTCCTTGCCAAGAGCTGATAGTTCTTTTGTGATCTTTGTAAATGTGACATCCGGTGATCCAATGATTCACTAGCCAAAGATCTTCAAGTTCTCAAACTTTCTTTATCAGAATCAATTTATTCTTTTTTATTTGCTCGAACCTCGCGGATGAGTGCAGCTTTTCCCATATTTCTTTAGCTTGATCCTGCAAGATTTAACTTTGTTAAACATTGCTTTATCAAAAGTTTTATAAAAATATCATTGGCAAAGCATTGTCCAAGTTGTATCTTTTCTGTCTTTCGTTTGTCCATTCATTTCGAGGCTTTTCAACCTTTGCGAGGTCTTTGCCAGGATCTTCAACATTTCTTACGATTGTGTTCACCTTTGTGATATAATGGGTCTATCTTTGATGACAAACCACATTTCATCGTGTAAAGCGAGAGAGATGTGTCCGCATATAAATCCACCAATCATCAAATTTTTCGATAGTAAACATGGGGATACGGGATAGGTTTGCTTCCATGATAATAACTTTCGAGAGGAAATTTTAAAGAAACTCAAGTGTGGATCTTTTTTTAGATCAAGTTCAGAACCAATGCGGAAGGTTCTTTGAACCAATCGCTCCGATACCACTTGTAGGTCCAAAAGGGTGTGAGTTAAGTCTAAAAAGGAGAGGGGTTGAATAGACTTAACCAATTTTGGGTTTCAAATCAAATCAGAGTTTTCACAAGAAAACATCTAAGTTTCTTGAGAGATAGTCTGGTCAAACCTCAACGGGAGAGTTAACCACTCAACATACTCGAGAGAGTTGTTGATAGAGTAACTCAACTAAGTGAAGTTAGCTTTTATAAAATTTGTTTTCTTGGTTTTTAAAAATGAAAGTATTACACCCTTTTTAAGATATGGTTATCAACACTTGTTCTACACTTAGTTATTATCAATTAAATGAGCAAGTATATCAAGAAACAAATATGCAGAAACTAAATTATCGAAAGTAAATGACACAAATAATTTATAAAGGTTCGAGGATGGGGTAATTCCCTCTACTCCACTTTTATCCTATTCTAGGAGAAATATACTAATGCAACTTGACTTGTCACGGGAATACAAATACGATCGAGTAACCTTGATCACACAACTCACTTCACTCGAGACCCAGTGTCGTAAAATAGCTACCTCAATACTTCACTCTTCAAACCATTCGAACTTGATCGCGTAGCCCTCCCTTTGATTTGAATCAGGTTCTAACTTGACCTCACTTTGCACTTCTTTCACTTTGTGCTTTTGGAACAATTTTTCTCTTCAACTTTTGAAGTGTATCTTCCTTCACCTGGGTTGTGTTTGATAGAGTTACTTCAAGTATTAGGACTGAGGATTTGAGAATTTTATCTTAGAGAGAATATTACTGAGATGTTTGCTTGAATGCTCGGATATCTCTTGTGTGTCATGTACTTCTCCGAAAATTCCTAAGCCTTTTATAATGAGAGTTTGAAATTTGTCCGTCAAAGAGAGACAAATTCAAACATCACTTCTTGTTCGTTGGCTTGTCTTATTGTGCAGCTTTTGTTGTTGACCCAACCTTAGCATTAACTACTGCAGTGCCTAAGTTTGTACCAGGGTTCTACAAGCATTCCATTGGCTACTCGATACTTGCACTTTTTGCAAGACAATTTTTAAGGTTGCGGGTTTGTTTCTTACCAATTTGGGTAAGTCTTGACTTTTCTTTGCAACGGACTTCTTCAACTTGGCTACTTGATAACTCAACTCATATTCTAACTATTATAAAGTTGAAATACATATAGAAAATTGTTAGTCCAAGTGGCTACGAAAATCTAGAGGAAGGTGAATAGATTTTCACAATTTTTCGATTTACGCCCTTTTTTTCGAATACGGAGATGGTGAAGAATTAAAAGTGCGTAAATATAAACAACACACAATGATTTATAGAGCTTCAACCCACCTACGGCCTAATGCTCTACCACCCGGTATGTCCGAGTGGATTTAGAAAAGGAAAAGTATATTAATAGATACCAAACTATTACAACCTTTACTAAGAGTACCACACTCTTCTTACAACACCACCTATGAAGATCACCATAATCTTCTAACTCAAGAGCACCAAACTCTTCTTCACCTTGAAGAGCACCAAACTCTTCCAACACCTCGAAGAGCACCAAACTCTTCAACATGAAAAGCACCAACCTTTTCAATCAATCACCTCTAATCAACCAAACGTGTTCTTGCCAAAAGAACACTAACAAGGATTTCTTGTTTTGGATAATGTTACAAATAAAATCAAGATTACACTTCAAATGAAATATTACAACTCAAAAGTACAAGTGTAATCAAGAAGGAAAGCCTAGTAATCAAGATGTGAAAGTGATATGCTTAGGTTATTACAACAAGAATGTTGAAAAAGAAAGCTTAGAGAAGTTTGTTGATTTTCTTATTGTGTTGTATGCTTGTGTGTTGTGTTTGATCCTTCAAGCCTTCATGTATTTATAGGAGAGCTCCTTGGTTTAATCACCAAAGATAGGCTCCTCCTAGGTGAGTGATTTTCGCAAAAGAAAAGATCAAATTGTCCCAAAAATAGATATTAGAAGCAACGCCACAATTTCATGAAAAGTTGTCGCACTGAATGGATAGTTTCTCGATATAACAAATAAAGACGTTGAGAATATTTAAACACGGGATGCCTTGGGAGTTGGGATGTTGGCCGATTGACATGCTAGGTTGACCGATCGACCTAGGGTGCGACCGGTCCCCCAGGGTCCAACCGATCCCCCATCAAACATAGAGAATATGAGAGAAATTCGAAAATCCCAAGCACGATCGACCACTCGATCGACCCCCAGGTTGACTGGTCGACCTCCCCATTTTCAAAGAAACAAAGGTTGTTCTCTATTTTGACAAAGTTTAAGGTACGGGTTGCCCTATAGGGCGACCGTTTGACCTCAAAACAGAGGAGTTGTTTGAATTTTGTCAAAAATAAAGTTCAAGAAGTACTTCAAAAATTTAGTAAAAATCATTGAAAATATTTTGAAGTATTTGGACAACATTTGGGGACATTGTTTTGGTATAAAACTTAATTATATGAAATCATAAAAATTACGATAAAAATATTTATCTAACAAACTCCCCTTTCGATGATTACAAATCAAAATAATTTTAAGAGAACAAATTTTTAAACAAAATACGTTTTTCGGTCAAAATCAACTATCCATTTTAAGCGACCCTTTTCATAATCAAAGTCATAAGGATAGGAGCAATGATTTTTCAAATAGATTTTACAAGCTCCCCCTATCAATAAGCATACATAGAATCAACTAACTTAAAAGCTAAAAGCTTAGCTTTTGCAAATATGACTTTAAGCTTAAGAGCTTAAAAACTCCCCCTCTCAAAAATAAGCCATTAGTCATAATTCATAATAATTTCGAGCAACAATCCGTTGTCCTTCCACAACTTATAGCTTTTATCACTTTGAGCTTTTATGCGAGCTTTTAACCTTTTCTAGCTCATTCTTACCATTAGCTTATAAGATCATTCCATTTTTATCCCCCCTTTGAAATCATCAAAAAAGACTATTAGCATGATAAAAATATCATAAATAGACATCAAAGTATGCATTAAATCGTGTAATAGACACATGAAGAACATGAAGCTCTAGAGTTCCAAAATGTAAGAGCAATCAATAGAAGAAAGTATATTAGAAGCTCATGTGAAAGACAAAAATGATCACCTTGTAAATACCAACCAAAGATAATCAATACAAGCATATAAGAGGTAGAGTTTTCATTGGGACATTTTATCAAACACTTGACATGTATAAGATAAAGACAAAGTTGTATATGACATTTGTATATAGAATAATGCCCAAAAAAATCAACACCAATCCTAATTCTACAATCATATATCAACAATATACACAATCACCATCATATAAATACAAGCATTCATCAAATAAAAGTTCTAAAAGAAATTGAAAAAAATAGCTAAGTGTTGAGAAAATTTATGTATATATTTTGATGATACCATGTAAAAATTAGATTATGAAGTTGGTACCCCATTTTCTATATAATTCAACTTGTAATAGATAGGGTTGTATAAGTTGAGTTGAAGTCAGCTAAGTTGAAGTTTACAAGACTCATTGAAGATTGAAGTGAAGACACGACTTTGTGTCGGTGTGTGAAGTGAAGTGAAGACTAAGTCAAGTGACGAAAAGTTGTCTCAATCGATCTGACAACTAAGTCATTCCAAAATGATTGGAATCGAATGTCAAAGGAGTATGCAACAGACAAGACTTAAAAAAGGTGAAAGAGATCCGTTGTCAAGACAAGTCAAGGTTTTTTGAAATAGGCATGCGTCAGTGCCAAAGAATAAAGTTGTTTTTTGAAAAGAGTGCAAAAGGCAAGTAACCAATGAGATGTACACGAAAACCTACAGAGATTAAGGAAATGATGTAGAGCAATTAATTCATGGTATGATCTACATCAATCCGCAAGACAAGACAAGTGAACAACTGCGAGTGTGATTTGAAAATTATGTATATCTCTTCAACGGACATATTTTCAAATGTGCACTATAAAAGACCGAGGAAGCAAGTGAGAGAAAAAAAAAAAAGAAAAGAAGACCGAGTTCAATACAAGCATACAAGAAATCAAGCAATAACCTCGCAAACATCTCTCAAGCTTTTCAAAGAAATCAAGCCTAACTTCGAAGGAACTCAATCCAACACACTCGGTGAAGAAAAGATTACTTCATCGATTAAAGAGGAAAACTATTTTCAAGAACAAAGAGGTCTACTCTCCAAGGTTGAAGGAGAATTAGTGAGGTTCCAGTTGAACCAAAGTGCTTTGAACTGTTGGAGGGCTAAGTGATCAAGTCGAGGGTTTGAAGGAGGTCAAGTAACAGGATAATTGTCTTGTGAAGAAGTCGAGTCCCGGGAGTAGCGACTGCGTGATCAAAGCGACTCGGATCGATAAGCGCATTGTAATCAAGTCTAAGTTACTTAATGGATTCCTTCGGGAGTTGGAGAAGAGTGGACTAGAGGAATTACCCCATCCTCGAACTACTATAAAAGCGCTTGTGTCTATTTACTTTTCAAGATACTCTATTTCTTGCTTTATTTATAATGCCGATAAGTTAAACTTGCTTAAGTCTACCGATAATAACCATTGCTAAAACAAGTGTTCAAAAACGTGCTTAAAATCATAAGAGTGAAAAGTCTTCCATTGACAAAATCAAATCAATTGAATTTCTAAGTGTTAGGTCAAAAACAATGCTAAGTTATACTATCAACAGCTCGGTCGAGTCTCTTGAGTGGGTAACTTTGTTGTGTAAGTCAACCTAGTTGTCCCTCAAGGACTTAGCTGATTTGAGTTAACTCATAATATATTTTAAAATAACTAAAATTGAAAAGTTGGTAAGGTTTATTCAACCTCCCCCTTCTAAACCTTATACATCACCTCTTGGGACCTACAAGTGGTATCGAGCGATTGGTTCATTGAGCCTTCAAGATTGGTTATTGAACTAGATCTCATTGTTTTTCAAAGAATCAACACTTGAGTTTTTAAAGCTTTTATTTCAAAAGCAAAGTTATTATCATGGAAGCAAATCCAACTCGCATTATAATATTTCTTTGTGGAAGAATTTGATGATTGGAAAATACGTATGTAGGCTCATCTATCGATCTGCATGATGAAATATGGCTAGTGATTGAGGATGGGCCACTACAAATATTAAAGGTCAACATTGTTGTAAGAAGAGGCGACTCTGCTTTGAAGGAGAAGATCTTTCGCACATGCGTAACCTGCACTGCTATGGTGAAAAAACCACGTTGTGAATGGACAAATGATGATCGAAAGAGATACAATCTTGGCAATGTTTCCAACGACATACTTTATAAAACTCTTGATAAAGCTATGTTTAATAAAGGTAAATCTTGTAAAACAGCCAAAGAGATTTGGAAAAAACTCACTTTGATTTGTGAAGGGTCTGATCAAATCAAAGAAAATAAATTAACAGTTGTTGTTCAAAAGTTTGAAAATTTTAAAATGGTTGTAGGAGAAAGTCCGGATGTTTGGATACCGATTCACAAAAATCACCAATGAGCTTTCAGCTCTAGGGAAGGAATATACACAGAAGGAAATGTGTACGAAAATCCTGAGGTCTATCCCAGCTGAGTGGGAAATGAAGATTATGACCCTGAGACATTCCATGGATCTCACCAGGACATCAAACCATGAATTGTTTCTCGATCTTAAAGCATATGATTTTGAGGTGAGAATAAAAGAACAAGAAGAGACAATTGTACCCAAGACAATCGCACTCATGGTTGGTGAAGCAAAGAGAGTTGAATCAAGAAGAGCATAGACCAAGAAGAGAATGCCCGATGGTGAAAATACTCAATAAGTTCTATAATAAGAACTACAAAATAAACAAGGGTGAATCAAGAAGACACTCAAAGACCCTCCAAAGCAAGGGAGGACAGACAACCCAAGAGAGCTAAACATCAAAGAACCGAGTATCAGAGAGCCGATAGTCATAGAGTTGACAGAGCCGACTTACAGAGAGAGCTAAGAACCCGTGTTGGAATTGTAGGCAACCAGGACACTTTGTTGTTGTTGTCCTTATCCACCAATCGACAAGCACGAGAAATGAAGATGAAAAAGAAAGTCTTGAGGGGAAAGAAGACATGAGAAGAAGAAAGTCGTGTTGGCCGTGGGAGATTATTGAAACATCCAAGAGAAAGGAACCAAAGAGAGTCGACAAAGAGTGAAGTCGACTACGATAGTGACATAGAGGAAAAGGCTTTGATATTCCTCATGGCCAAAGAACAAGACTCCAAAGATCAAGAAGATGAGGAACACTCTAACTCCTCCCATTTTGATTCAAGTGATAGTGATAGTGAAACAAACACTTCATCACCCACATATCTTTATGATTCTATTAGCAAACCGATGAAAGATTTTGAGCACATAAAAACATCTCACATACTCCTAAATGAGGAAAAAACAGCCAGCTTAAATGCCAAAACTCACAAATGACTAAGGAGATGATGAGAACACAAAGTCAAGGCCGAAATTACAGATCCAAGCGGACATATAGCTGCTACAAAAAAGAGGGAAAAAGATCTTAAGAATGTGATTGCTTCATTGACTAAGGTATCCAAATCATTGGATGAGCTTATAATGATTCAAAAAGAAAGTGGTGACAAGACAAGCATCGATTCAATTCCTTTGTGCGCCCAAGTCCCAAGAGTGGATATGGAGAAAGGATTCTCAAATAGTGAGGAGTCCAAAAATCCAAACCACCATATGTTGCACCAACACCCACTCAAAAACAAAATCTCAACCATATCGGCATTGATACAAGGGGCCTTGGATACAAGGGAAAAGGCAAAAGCTTGACTAAGTATGCCGATATGACATCCGGAACTAAATTGAGAAGAGTCCATCATGAGACTCCAAATAGGAAATACTCTATAAAATCCAATCGAGCTACCAAAAGCCCAAAAGATTTCAAAGAAAGAAAATCACATGATGGGAATGGTAGAAACTACCCTAGCCAGGTTGATTGGAATAATCTAATGAGATATTAGCCAAAACCAATTGGATACAAGCTAAAGTGGCAAATACCTTAACCTCATCATAGGTCATTCCCAAGGCAAAAGCGCTATAATCAACATACTTATGCACCCATGCACGAAATCCAATATGCACGAGAAGTTCCACCATTACTCTAAGAAAGCAAATGCTCAAACACACACATAGGCATACGGACAAAGAGATAGATGTATGATCCTAAAGCTTCCAAGCAATTTGCTAATGTGCATTATGATTATGGAACCGACGGTGGCAACCTCTTAGAGTCGAGATCATATGGCTATAGGTTGGTTGGAACACCTTATAGCACTAACCCCTCGGGATCCAGGCAAGTAAGGGTACCTAAAAACTAATTTCCTTTATTGCGGAGTTCAAGGAGGAAGTGAGTGCCAAGGAACCTGGTACATGGATATATAGTGGTTGTTCTAGACATATGACAGAAATAAGAAACATCTGTCAAAGTTCAAGGAAATTAAAGGTGCTTGAGTCATATTTGGAGGAAATGAAGCTCAAGGGAAATCAAAGGCATAGGATCTATAAGGAAAAATGGATTAGAGATCATAGATGTAGCATATGTTGAAGGCCTCAACTTCAATCTGTGAGCATCACCCAATCGTGTGACAAAGGCTATAATATTGGATTCAATATGGGTGTATGCCGATCAAGGATGTTGAATTAAATGAAATTGTGCTACAAGGATCAAGGCAAAAATACATGTATGTTGTGGATTGGTCAATGCTACACCAAGCACATGTTTGTTAGCAAAGAGTATAGTCGAATCAAGTTGGATGTGGCATAAAAAGTCGAGTCACCTAAATTTCAAGACAATTAACAAGCTTGCAAGGAGTCATCTTGTGGAAGGATCTCCGACTCAAGATACAAAAAGGAAAGCATTTGTGATGCATGCTAGATGGGAAAGCAAATTAAATCATCTTTCGTACTTCTTCAATCAGGATATTGCATTTATTCACATGGATTTATTTGGTCTGTTGAACCGGCTAGTATCGTGGAAAGAAATATGCTTTAGTGGTGGTGGATGATTATTCAAGATACACATGGACTATCTTTATATGTAAAAAGAAGGAAACCTTGCGTAAAACTACCTCGAGTTGATGAGAAGAGTCAAACCATTATAAAGTTTATCAATGGGATTATAACTCAAGATTCTGTTGAGAATGGTATTGCACATGAGTTTTCAGTTGCAAGAACTCCACAAAAAGAGAATGGAGTAGGTGAAAGAAGGAACATAACTCTCAAGGAAGGCTGAGGACCATGTTAGCTAAAGTGGTTTGCCTAAGAGATTTTGGTGAAGCCATTAATACCGCTTGCTAAACTCAAAATAGGTGCATGATTAACAGCGCGTTGTCTAAAACTCCTTATGAAATTTGGACAGAGAGGAAGCCAAATGTTGGATATTTTGAATCTTTGGATTTAAGTACTTCATCCACAACAATGGCAAGGACAACTTAAAAGCTTTTGATGCTAAAGTCGATGAAGGTATCTTTTTGGGATACTCGGTTGAGAGTAAAGCTTATATAGTCTTGAACAAAAGGACTATGGTTACGAGAAGAGTCTATTCATGTGGTTTTTGATGAACCTAATCTCAATGGAGAAGACATAGATGAGTTAGGCGATAAGAGGAATCAGCCAAATGTTCATAAGAGTCCCTATGTTGAAGCGAGATGTTAGAGCACTCAACCCCGATGAAGATGAGATAATTTGAATCTCGAGAGATAGTCAAGGTCTTTTGAATGATAATGAGGAAGTTGTTCAAGACAACTTAGTCTGAGACAATCGAACCTGTGCAGACTTAGTCAACCGGATGTGAGATGGCTAAGAGACCATCCACCTGAGTTAATCATTGGAAATGTTAGAGATGAAGTAAGAACTAGATCCATGACTCAACATGAAGCTATATTCACTTGTTTTATTTCCCGAGATAGAGCCTAAAGATGTGTCACAAGCATTGGATGACACACACTCGGATTCTAGCTATGCGGGAAGAGTCTGAATCGAGTTTGAAAGAAACAAAGTTTGGCAATTGGTTCAAATGTCTACCAACCAAAATGTTATTGTACTAAGTGGGTATTTAGAAACAAGATGAATGAAGAGGGATCTCGTAGTGAGAAACAAAGCAAGATTGATAGCAAAAGGGTATTGCCAAGAGGAAGGTATAGATTTTGATGAACATTTGCTCATGTTGCTAGATTGGAAGCAATTAGGATGTTTCTTGCTTATGCAACACACAAGAACTTCACTTTGTGTATCAAATGGATGTGAATTGTGCATATAGACTTTTGTAAGAAGAAGTCAATGTTGAGCAACCTCCAGGTTTTGAGCAGAGAACTATTGGAGATAAAGTCTACAAGCTCAAGAAAGCATTGTATGGATTGAAACAAGCACCAAGAGTCTGGTATGACACATTGTCTCGAGTTTCTTATTGACAATGGATTCACCAAAGGTAAGGTTGATAGAATACTCTTAATTATAGATGGAGAGTATATATTGTTTGTTCAAATTTATGTGGATGACATCATCTTTAGATCCACAAATAAAGAGTGGTGTGACAATTTTTCAAAGCTCATGCAAGGAAAGTTTGAAATGAGCATGATGGGAGAGCTAACTTTCTTCCTAGGTCTTCAAGTCAAGCAAATGAAGGATGGAACCTTGAAAAGTAAACCAAATATACCAAAGATTTGATGAAGAAATTTGGTATGGAAGAGAAGTCATCATGAAGATTCCCATGAATACATCGGTCAAGATGGATATGGATGCGATGGCAAAGGTGTAGATCAAACCGGATATAGAGCCCTTTATTGGATCATTGCTCTATTTGATAGCAATTAGGCAGACATCATCTTTGTTGTAGGTGTATGTGCTAGATTTCAATCTGCACCAAAAAAGAGTCACATGATCGGCCAGCCCAAGAGAATCCTAAGGTATTTGAAGGGATGCCAAGAAGTTGGCTTATGGTATCTAAAGGATGGAGGATTCAAGCTAGTTGGCTACTCGGACTCGGATTATGTTGGATGTAGCGCAGGAAAAGTACATCGGTACTGTCAAATGCTTGAAATGCATTAGTTTCTTGGTTCAACAAGAAACAAAATTCAATAGCTACATCCACTAAAGCTAAGAGTACATAGATGTAGACAACTATTGTGCCCAAGTGTTATGGATGAGGCAACAACCGAGAGACTATGATATAGAAGAAAAAAAAATTCCAATTATGTGTGATAACACAAGTGCAATTGCAATAACTCAAAACCCAAGATCGCATTCAAGAATCAAGCACATTGATGTCGATATCATTTTATAAGAGATCATGTTGAAAAGAAAGACATCACTTAGGAATACATATCAACCGATAAGTAGTTAGGTGATATATTCACTAAGTCATTATGTGAATCAAGATTTGAAGAGCTTAAAAATGAGCTAGGATTGATTGAGTGAGTTAGGAGGCTCGAGAAGACTCAATCACAGAGTCAAAGAATAGAGAATTGAAAATCAGCAAAGTTTCATTTTTCAATCGAGTGAAACATCAAGACGGCTAGTTAATCAGTATCAAATTAGCTAGATAGCCAAGTGATCATAATGAGAAGAGAGAAGCGAGTTAAGTAACTTTGGAAGATAGTTGAGTTATTTAAGAGCTAAGTGACAAAACGCAGCTTGTTTTCTATGAGCGGGAATATTTTTGGGCATGACATTAGCAAGAATTATGGTGTCAAGAAAAACATGTACCCGTTTAGCCTATGATTGAATATAAATGTTGTTGCATTTAATGCGGAAATTAATTGCTTTCAAACCTTAAAACCGAACCGTTAATCGTGATCAAACTTTTGAATTCTCGAGAACCGTCCCCTCACATACCTTATATACTCGAAATCAACTTTTCTCTCCTCACTTTACATTCATCTCTCTCAAGCAAAGCCAAAAATTCTCTCTCGCAAAACAAAGCAAAACCCTAGTTCGTATTTCATTCAAAGTTCAAGTTTTCAAGCTCGATTTCAGAAATGGCTCCCAATTATGACTATGTGAAGATGGCTGAGAAGATCCACTCTGGTTCGGCAGTGGACTTCGAAGGAATGGTGAAGCAAGTGTTGACAAGGCCCTTGCCAAGAAGTTGGAGAAATCTAATATGAACGAATTTCTCACGATGGAGTTCTCGCACACTTATCTTGAAGAGGTGGCTTTTTTATGTGAATGTCGAAGTTCACGATGGAGGAATCCGTTCTTCCGTCCACATAACCAACATCAAGATAATTGTTGCGGATTTGGCTACTCACCGCCACCTTCCTTCTTTGGGATTGAAAGAAATCTCTAGAAAAAGACATAAACGGGCCGTGGCATGGGAGGAAATTGCCATGCCGTAGTCTCTTTGCTAAGGTCATTTTACATAGCCAAGAAGTCGCTTATCAAGGGACGACTACCACAAGCTTATGGATGTTGTTGCAAAATGTATCTATATGAAGTTCGCCGAGTTTCAATCAACCGTCGAGACTAAGCCGATCGTCATGGCCGCCATATTGGAGAGAAGAAGGTAAACCTGGCCGAGTTCATCTTGACAAAATTTGCTTAACGTGATTAACTAGACCATTAGCGCGCAGGTTTGTTTGTTAGTTAGTTGGGGTATGGCCTAGTGATTGGCCATTTGATGGAGGTGAAGGGCATTCCTCTCATGAATGGGAAACCCTTCCACGTAAATAAGAAGATGTTCAAGGAGAACCTCTCGGCTGCTCGAGGCAAGCCCATGCAAGAATAGCCGACACCACCGAAGGTGAGTCAATCGATCCGTCCTGTGAGGACATCACAGAATCGCTAAGGCTCCATCTCCAAGCCTTTGTGCGAGAAAAAGAAGAAAGCTATCGCAGCAAATCCTTCCCCGCCCCTACAAGTGGAAGTCCCCGCACCTACCCCAAAGATCATCAAGATCGAGAAGGATTCCATTTGCATCTTTTCTAGTCGTAAAGAAAAAATGCTCAATTTTGTTAGATAAATGTTTTTATCATGATTTTGATGATTTTATTAAAATGAGTTTTTATACCAAAACAATGTCTCTAAATGTTGTCCCAATACCTCCGATCGATCTAAAATGTTTTTACTATTTTTCGAGTATTTCTTGGGGTTTATTTTCGATTTAAAATTGGACAACACTTTTGTTTCAGCTCCACCTGGGCCGCCCTATAGGGCAACCCGTACCGAGTTGAGTTTTGAAACAGAAAATGGGACGTAAGAAAAAAAAGGGCGGGCGAGCGACGGCGTCGACCAGGTGGGCGGCCGGTGTGGTCGACCGGCCGACCGGGAGGGCCAATTGCACCGCAAGTTGGATTTTTTGTTCCGACTTCTCTGTTTCGTAAAACGTCAAGGGCAACCAGTCACTGGTGAGGCGGCCGTCACACCCCCTTCGACCGGTCCCCCTGTGTAAAAATTCGCAGAATTCAATTTCAATCTTATCTCTCAAGGCGACTGGTGAACCCATGTTTGGAAGAAACTATCCGCTGCGTTTTGATGACTTTTCCCTATTTTGTGGGATTGATTTCTAACAGCTATATTGATGATTTTAAATGGTTTCTTTTGCAAAGCAAATCACTCCCCAAGGAGGAGCCAATGTCCTGGAAATCAAAGCCAAGACCTCTCCTATAAATAGAGGCTTCATTCAAGCAACAAGATACAACACTCTATACAAGCAAAGAGCAAACAAAGCAAACACTTTCATATATCTTGTTGTATTAGCCTTAGCACTTTCACTTGCACAAATTTGAGGTCTAGGCTTTCAATTCTTGATTACACTTGCACTCATATTGTATCAATCATTATTGAGTTGTAATCTTGATTTTGGTCATCATTCAACACAAGACATCCTTGTGAGTATTCTTGTGGTAAGAATACACTTGGGTGATCTAGGTGATAGGTGTTTGAAGGTTGTGGTAATCTTCAAAGGTGTTGTAAGAGGGTTGTGGTAATCCTCAAGGTGGTGTAAGAGGATTGTGGTAATCCTCAAAGTGGTGAAGGAGGGTTGTGGTAATCCTCAAGGTGTTGTATTAATTTTTGGTAAATTAATAAAATCTTTTCTTTCTTTTTGAAATCCATCCTGGAGATACTGGGGTGGTAGAGGATTAGGCCCTAGGTGGGTTGAACCTCTTTAAATCGACGAGTGTTGTTTTATTTCCGCATTTACATTCTCGTCTTTGGTTGATTATTCGAAAAAGAGGGCAAAAATGAAAAACCGCGATAATCTATTCACCCCCTCTAGATTATCGTGAGCCACTGGACTAACAAGTGGTATCGAGCCAAACTCTTTGGCTAGCTCGATTCGAGTAAAGAGGAAAGATCCATGGCTACGAATGACGCTTATCTCACCCGCACCTCCACCAACAAGCCACCATTGTTCGACGCCAACAACTACGCATTTTGGAAAGACCGTATGGAGTGCTTTCTACAAGGGTGCGGATTTGACATATGGAATGTGGTTATTGAAGGAGTTGATCAACCAACGAAAAATTGGAGGATGGCACCTCGACTCCTAAACCTTTCAAGGAGTTCGATGAAAATGATAAGAAGGTTTTCTCTCTAAACGGTAAGGCCTTAAATATTTTGCATTGCTCACTTACCGCCACCGAGTACAATCGCATACGAGGCATAAGGTCGGCACATGAGGTTTGGGAAAAATTAGAGACTATATATGAAGGGACAAAGAAGGTCAAGCAAGCTAGAAAGACCATGCTTGTTAAAGACTTTGAAAACTTTAACATGTATGATGGTGAAAGCATCTCCAAGATGGTGGAAAGGCTTGACAACATTGTCAATCCTCTTGTGGCCCTCGGTAAAGTCATCTCCGAAGAAGACAAAGTGACTAAAGTATTGAATGCTCTTCCCGGCTCATGGTCCGAAAAGGTGACGGCAATCACGGAAGCACAAAATCTTGAGACACTCAAGTTTGACGAGCTCATCGGGAACCTCCTCATCTATGAAGTCTATCTCAAGGAGAGGAAAAATACCAAACCAACCATCAATCAATCGGGTATGCAAAATATTCCTAAAGGTCTTGCTTCCTCTTCTAATAATGCATACTATGATAATGATGATGATGATGAGGAGACGGCCGCACTTGTTCGAAAATTTGCAAAATTTGTGAATAAAAATAAAGCAAGAAAACCAAGAGATAATGCTTGCTTTAAATGCGGAAAACCCGGCACTTCATTGCCGATTGCCCAAAGCTCGATGAAGAGGAGCAAAAGAAAAGGAAGCCTTTTACAAAAAGAAGGCTCTAAATGCGGAAGTCAAAACATGGGATGAACTACTCGAAACAACCGATGAGGAAGGAGAAACCGAACACGGTCTCATGGCTATAGGATGAAAACAATGAGGTACACTCAAATTCTTCTACTTCCTCCATAGTTGATGACTTGCAATGTGATTTTGATGAATTGCAAATTGAGTTTCAAAATTTAATCGTTAAATACAAAAATTTGAAAAAGGAGCATAAGGAGATTAAGGTTGAAAAGGAAAAATTATTTACCTCTTATGAATCTTTGACAAAGCTCATGCTCTTACTCTTACTAGAATTCATTTTCTTGAAACCGAAAAGGAATCGCTCACAAAAGATATTGAATGTTTGAAAAATGACGTGCATCGTTTCAACATAAGTACGGATAAAGTCACAAAAATTTTAGATGCACAAAGAGGTGAGCATTCCAAATCGGGACTTGGTTATAAGCCATTTCAAAGTGTTTTTAAGAAAAATAACCAAGGTCCGACTTTTTGTACGTGCCAATAATTATAATACTCCTACTTGTTTTTATTGTGGCAAAGTTGGACATTATGCTAATAATTGCAAATTGAGAAATAGCTCAAGACATGTTTGGAGACCCAAAGGTCTCAAGACTAACCCCCATGGACCCCAAAATTATAGGTACCTAAAAGAAATGATTTTGTAGGTAATAGGGGCTATAACAACCATGGAGGATTCAAAATGGCTCGTGGACAGCGGATGTTCACGCCATATGACCGGGAGGAGAGAGCTTTTTACCAACATCAAGCTCCAAGAAGAGGGTATGGTCATGTTCGGCAATGGCAAAGGAAAAATTCTTGGAAATGGAGAAATTGGTAACTCTTCTTTCTCTCTTTGTAATGTTCTTTTAGTAGAAGGGCTTAAGTTTAATTTGATAAGTGTTAGCCAACTTTGTGATTCAAATTATGATGTTTCTTTTAATAAAGAAAAATGCCTTATTCTTAAAAATGGTAATATTATTTGTGAAGCAAATAGAAAAGGCAATCTTTACAAAATTTGTACTAGTGATTTGGTTAGTCAAAATGTTTCTTGTCTCGTTGCCAATAATGATTTAACGAGTTTATGGCATAGGCGACTCGGACATGTTGGATACAAGAATTTGAAAAATATTTACAAAAACCAACATGTAAAAGGACTACCCAAATTGAATTTTGAAAACCTTGGCTTATGTGACACTTGTCAAAAGAACAAATTAGTTAAGAGTAGTTTTAAGCCCAAAAATGAAATTTCCACTACCAAACCCCTACAATTGCTTCACCTTGATTTGTATGGGGATATTGGTACGGCTAGTCTAAATGGAAAACATTACACTTTTGTTATAGTCGATGATTATTCGAGATATACTTGGGCTCTTTTTCTTACCAATAAAAACGATGCCGTTAATGAGTTTGTTAAGTTGTGTAGACTTATTGAGAATGAAAAAGAAGATACTATCAAGTCTATTCAAGCGATCGAGGTGGAGAATTTGACGGTGAATTTAGAGTATTTTGTGAAACCAAAGGATATGCTCATAATTTCTCGGCTCCAAGGACACCTCAACAAAATGGAGTAGCCGAACGGAAAAATCGAACATTACAAGAAATGAGTCGATCCATGCTCAATGAATTTTCACTTCCAAAGTATTTTTGGGCGAAGCCGTAAGTACCGCTTGCTATGTCATTAACGAGTTTATATTCGTCCTAAAATGAATAAAACTCCATATGAGCTTTGGAAAGGAAGAACTCCAAATATTAGTTTTTTCAAAATATTTGGATGTAAGTGCTTTATTTTGAATACTAAGGATCAATTGGACAAACTTGATCCTAAAGCCGATGAAGGTATATTTATGGGGTATTCAACCAAGAGCAAAGCATATCGGGTTTACAACAAGACTAGCATGGTTGTTGAAGAATCTATTCATGTCAAATTTAATGAAGCCTCGGGTGTTGAAAGAATACCCAATGACGATAGTGATGAAGAGGATATTGTTGAACCTATTGTTCAAAGTGATGCTCATAATGACAAACCTTCTATTTCATATGATCAACCTTCAAGTTCAAATGTTCCTCAAGAAGATAGGGGTGATACTTCGAATCTTCCCGTAGCATTGAAATTTAAGGGAGATCACCCAAAAGATCTTATTATTGGTGATCCCCTTGATAAAGTAATGACTCGAAGGAATTTTGCCGAGAAAGCTCTTATATCTCAAAAAGAGCCTAAAAATGCTAAGGAAGCTATTGAGGATGAAGATTGGTTTTTGGAAATGCAAGAGGAGTTGAATCAATTTGAAAGAAATGATGTATGGGAATTAGTACCTTGTCCTCCATCTCAAACAATTATTGGTACAAAATGGGTATTCCGGAACAAACTTGATGATCAAGGCAACATTGTTCGAAATAAGGCAAGGTTAGTAGCTCAAGGGTATTGTCAAGAAGAAGGTATTGACTATGATGAAACTTTGCACCGTGTAGCACGTTTAGAAGCTATTCGTATTTTACTTGCCTATTCTTGTTTCAAAAATTTCAAACTTTACCAAATGGATGTTAAATCCGCTTTCTTAAATGGTATTATTCAAGAAGAAGTCTATGTAAAACAACCTCAGGGGTTTGAAAATTTTTCTAGGCCTAATGATGTTTATAAACTTAAAAGGCTTTGTATGGTTTAAAACAAGCACCCGTGCATGGTATGATAGACTTAGCTCTTTTCTTTTGCAAAATGGTTTTACAAGAGGTAAAGTTGATACTACACTCTTTGTTTTTGAAAAAGGGCAAGATTGTTTACTTGTGCAAATTTATGTTGATGATATTATCTTTGGTGCTACTAATGAATCTTTGTGCAAGAATTCTCCAAGTTAATGCAAGGTGAATTCGAGATGAGTATGATGGGGGAGCTAAACTTCTTCCTTGGACTTCAAATTAAGCAATGCCAAGAAGGTATTTATATTTCGCAATCAAAGTATACAAAAGAACTTTTGAAGAAGTTCGGCATTGAAGAAGGAAGAACCGTCTCGACTCTATGGCAACCAACGTCAAAATTGACAAAGATGAAAAAGGCAAGTCGGTTGATGAATCCAAGTATCGAGGTATGATTGGTAGTTTACTTTATTTAACCGCTAGTAGACCGGACATTCTTCATGCCGTATGCCTATGTGCTCGTTTTCAAAGCAATCCCAAAGAATCTCATATGAGTGCCGTTAAAAGGATTTTTCGATATTTGAAAGGCACCATTCAATATGGCTTATTTTATCCAAAGAATGAAAATTTTTCTCTTAAAGGTTATAGTGATTCGGACTATGCGGGAAATATTGATGATCGGAAAAGTACTTAGGATCATGTCAATTTTAAGCGATTGCCTAGTTTCTTGGTTTTCAAAGAAGCAAAACGTGTTTCTCTTTCAACGGCCGGCGAATATATTTCCGCCGCATTTTGTTGTACTCAACTTCTTTGGATGAAACAAACCTTAGCGGATTACAAATGCTCTTTTGAAAACGTACCTATCTTTTGTGATAATGTATCCGCTATAAATATTGCTCAAAACCCGGTTCTTCATAACCGTACTAAACATATTGAGATTCGACATCATTTTCTAAGGGATTGTGTTTCAAAACGAAAAATTGAGATATCGTTTGTGCCATCTCAAGATCAATTAGCGGACATTTTTACAAAACCGCTAACTTCCGAGACTTTTGCGTCAATACGAGCTCGGTTAGGCATAATGCATATTGAATGAGGTCTACGTTTGCATTTTGCATGTTTTTAAAACTTAGGGGCGAAAAATCGGATTTTTGGTTGAAAATTCGGATTTTGAAAAATTTGTCAAACAGTGGGCTGAAGAGGTTGAGGGCAACCGGTCGCCCTCAACGTCGACCGGTCGCCCTCAACCACGACCGGTCGCCCTAAGCCATTTTTGGTTTAAAATCGTTCTGTCTTCAGCATTAGTCTTTTTCACTCATTTTGGCCATTTTTCGTCCCCTTTGCCAAATGCACACTATTGTCACTCAAAATTGATTTTTATGCATTCCATTTATATCTTGGACCGTATATAGCATGTTTATCATCATCATTGCTCATCCTTTCCGATCAAATGGTAAGAATTTTCCTTACTTTGCTCAATTGGGTTGAACCCTTGAGTTTATGGCCTTTCTTGTATATTACTTGATGAAATTATTTTGTGATCATGATGAGCTTAGTTATTATGTTGTATTGTATGATGTTTGGTATGATTTGGTGATGAAAATTTTTGGCTTGAATCTCTTACAAGGGTTTATACAATCTCTTTTATTTTTACACCCACAAGGTGTTCGATGAATTGTCGCAATGAATTGTTCGACTTTTACATGACTCTTATGCTTTCATATGTCTTATATACTTATTGAGATCATGTCTTGACACTTAAAACGTGCTTATGGATATCAAATGATACTTTTCTCCCATTCTTTTTGGATTATAAGCTTATCTTCTCGAATGGTTGATAAATCGTCTCTTTGGCACACTTTGATATACTTGTATGATGTTTTTATTGTCCTAACATTCTTTTTGATGATTCAAAGGGGAGAAACAGAAAATTGCTCGTTAGCTCAAAGAAGCTAATAAAAGCTATGGCTTGTTTAGGCCATAAGTTGTGAAGAAAACTTAGTCCAATGGTTGTTTTATGGACTTGTTTTAAGTATTTGGAGGGGAGCTTCTAGCTCATGAAGTTGTTGTTTATTTTGTAAAAGCTTGTGCTTCTAGCTTATACAATACTTCTTATTGATATGCTTATTTATAGGGGAGCTTTTTGTAAAATGTTATTAAACGGATAGTTTACTCTAAAACCGGAAAATTGTTTTGTTTTCAAAATCGTCCTCTTGTAAATTGTTTTGGTTTGTAATCATCAAAAAGGGGAGTTTGTTAGATAAATGTTTTTATCATGATTTTGATGATTTTATTAAAATGAGTTTTTATACCAAAACAATGTCTCTAAATGTTGTCCCAATACCTCCGATCGATCTAAAATGTTTTTACTATTTTTCGGAGTATTTCTTGGGGTTTATTTTCGATTTAAAATTGGACAACACTTTTGTTTCGAGCTCGACAGAGTCGCCCTATAGGGCAACCCGTACTGAGTTGAGTTTTGAAACGAGAAAATGGGGCGTAAGAAAAAAAGGCGGGCGGCCGAAGTCGACCGAGGTGGGCGACGGTGTGGTCGGCCGGTCGGCGAGGAGGGCGACTGCACCTACAAGTTGGATTTTTTGTTCCAGACTTTCTGCCAGAAAAACGTCAAGGCAACCGGTCACGGTGGCGACCGTCGCACCCCCCTTCGACCGGTCCCCTGTGTAAAAATTGCGAGAATTCAATTTCAATCTTATCTCTGCTTGGCCGGTCGAACCCATGTTTGACAAAGAAACTATCCGTTGCGTTTTGAACGACTTTTCCCTATTTTGTGGGATTGATTTCTAACAGCTATATTGATGATTTTAAATGGTTTCTTTTGCAGCAAATCACTCCCAAGGAGGAGCCAATGTCCGGAAATCAAAGCCAAGACCTCTCCTATAAATAGAGGCTTCATTCAAGCAACAAGATACAACACTCTATACAAGCAAAAAGCAAACAAAGCAAACACTTTCATATATCTTGTTGTATTAGCCTTAGCACTTTCACTTGCACAAATTTGAGGTCTAGGCTTTCAATTCTTGATTACACTTGCACTCATATTGTATCAATCATTATTGAGTTGTAATCTTGATTTTGGTCATCATTCAACACAAGACATCCTTGTGAGTATTCTTGTGGTAAGAATACACTTGGGTGATCTAGGTGATAGGTGTTTGAAGGTTGTGGTAATCTTCAAAGGTGTTGTAAGAGGTTGTGGTAATCCTCAAGGTGGTGTAAGAGGATTGTGGTAATCCTCAAAGTGGTGAAGGGGTTGTGGTAATCCTCGAGGTGTTGTATTAATTTTTGGTAAATTAATAAAATCTTTTCTTTCTTTTTGAAATCCATCCCGGAGATACTGGGGTGGTAGAGGATTAGGCCCTAGGTGGGTTGAACCTCTTTAAATCGACGAGTGTTGTTTTATTTCCGCATTTACATTCTCGTCTTTGGTTGATTATTCGAAAAAGAGGGCAAAATCTGAAAAACCGCGATAATCTATTCACCCCCTCTAGATTATCGTAGCCACTTGACTAACAAATTTTGCCTCGAAAGCTAGCCGCAACTAAAAATATAAAGATGATGGAGCTAGTTACAATTTTAGAAAGAAGAAGAAGAGGAAGAGATTCCTCTTATCCAAATAAAGAAAAGGTGATTGGTGAAACAATGCGCTTGATGATGTTAGCCGAGTGCAGCACTTTGAAGTTGTGAAGGAGGCTGGCTGAAGTAGAAGAGAAGCGATCTAAGCAAGCAAAAGGTGGTGAAGAGACCCTTTGTTGAAGTAGAAGAATTTCGGTGGGGATCACGAGTATTGTTGAAACAGTTGTCAGGAAACAACTCGGGGAAAAAAAACTAAGAAGCGGTGACGATCGAGAAGTTGGTTGTTCGTTCCCCTCAAAGCGTGCACGCATCGAGGAGGAAAGGGCTCCTCTCGTGCCTAATTTGAAGATGAATAGGATGATGATGTGGTTATGCTATCTCCAACGTCCGGATGTACAAAAGAGGTTGAATGTATGGAGGAATTGGAAGTTGAGTTATGCCAAAGCTCAATTCCGGACCCGGAGTTTGTAGAAGAAGAAGAAGAACTCTTGAGTTTCGTAGGGAATATTCGATCCGTTCGCTTTGGACCCCGATTTGCATGTCCATCCTCTTTGAAAAGAAGGATGAGGAAAGCGCAAAGGCAAAGCAAAGAAAATTGAGAATCAAAACAACCGCAACCCCCCGCTTTGAAGGAGTGCACGAAAGTGCTTTAGTCTAGCTAGCGCGGCAACGAGACGGACCTGGCGATGTAGTGGAGAAAGGCGGGCTGCGGCAAAGCACTTAAAGAATCAAAAGATTTGCACGAGCAAAGATTGCAAACGGATCAAGGAGAGTCCTCTTCAATTATGATCTCTCCTAGCCGGATATTTTGAAAATGGTGAGGGCGATTGATGCCACCCCTTCCCCGATGCACTCGAGGATGAAAATACTAGGAAAGTTGGCGATGAAGCTAAGGAAGGAGTAGAAGTGCCAATCCCTGAAGAAGGTGTTGAGACACATGCTCTATCGGTTGATCGAAAAGGAAACGAAGTTGAGTTTTAGGTTTTGAGTGACCCCATCTGCTCGAGACTCGGCTAGTGCATCGGTGAGGAGAAACTCAAACCACCACGATCGGGTCGGAGGAGGCCGTTGGACAACACCTAAAAGAAATTTAGAGGCGAAGATGAGTCTACAAATGTACGAGTATAGTGGGGTTTGAGGCTCAAACGGTTTCAACTATCTCGGTGAAATCCCACTGTCTGCAGTCGATGAAGGCGATGCGGCGGATGCAGCCAATGCAAAGGATGGAAGGAGGCCACGGGAGTTGAGACTCTTGGCCCCGAAAGTGCAATCCAAGGAGTTGAGACTTTCACGGATGCCACTGAAGAACCCAAGCGGCTCGGTCTACAAAAGGGATATTTGTTGAAGACCATGTTGCGATTGAGATCGCAAAAGGGATGGCCAAAAGCCCATCGGCCGATTAAGATTGTTGAGGGTAAAAAAGGCCCAGAGAAGGTTGAGACTTTCCTGTAAGAAAGGCGAAGAAGCAGTGCGGCCCCTCGGGAAGAATTCATGGAAGAAGAAGAGATAGTGTTCTTCATGATCTCAAGAAAATGTTGATGTAGAATTCTTGGGAATAGATGATGAAGCCGAGTCCAATCCCACTGAAAAATCATCCAGGACAAAGTCCGCTAAGGAGGCTCGACAAAAATGAGGCAAGCTAATGACAAAGCGCCTCTGTGAACTTTACATTGGTTGATGGCCCACCTCCCATGGTTCCATCACCTTCCCATGACGTTGATAAGTCGGCCGAGGAACGATCTACTCAAAAGGAAGAATCTTGGCCTTGAAAAAAGAAGTCATTAAGACAAAGGGTCATCAACTTCACAGCTAACACATTTTGCACGGATGCCGATGACACTAAGACAACTAAGGCACAAAGAGTGAAGAATTATTGAAGGAAAAGGGTAAGGCTCGAGGAAGCGAAGAAGGAGTGGAGATACGATTTTTCCAGAGGATCTTTTGCTGATTATTTTCCTTCAAGCTCATGTACCCTTTGAAGCGAGTCGCCATCGAAAGTGCAAAATACCATGTCCAAGTCCCAGTTGAAGAACTTGAAACTCCTGTTGAAACTATAATTATGTCGATTAGTTTTTATTTTGATGATGTGTGTCTCGAGAGCGATCCGCTAATGCACCGATTTTCGAAAATTCTTCAAGGCCATCTCAGTAATGAAATAAAAATAAGGAAAGATGATTCGACACTCAATTAATGGTGGACAACAAATATACAAATATCATATGAGATATCCGAGGTACAATCGTAAGGATAAGGGTATGGATTGGGTAGACAAAAGCACTAAGGCGTGAGCAAGTCACATATTTCAAATCTCTTTTCGCCAAGATGGTGATCCGGAGCTCGAGAAAATGTTAAATTTCAGTGAGAGATAGTGGGATCATATCTTCAGGATGTATCAATCGGATAAAAGTGATATGGAGTTGGTTAAAGCACAACACAAGGTAGAACATCGGAAGACAGAGGCCAACATGCGTACGGAGGTTATGATGCTCCAAATGAATTGAAGCTAATGGAAGTGAAACGAAGGCTCTGCGATACGAATACATAACAACATACTCCAAGAGTCATGATAATATGTACATGACCAACAAAGAAGATTGATCTACTCCTAGGAGGAGTATTCCTGTTAGCTCTACCCCTTGGTGATGATGCCAAAAAGGGGAAGGAAGTAATAAGGAATGATATAAGGGGAACGAATTAAGGAAGGGGAAGAAAGAAGATGAAAGTAAGGGGAAAGAAAGTAGCAAGGGGAAGGCGCGTGAAATGAAAAGTCGCCTTGAAGATTACGCTTGCTAAGACCCTCGGCAAGTTGAAGTTACAACTTATATCCTTAGTCACCCCCAAAATTTGTTCGTTGATAAGAAAGTCGATTTGGATTTCAAGAAAACTCGAGAGGCCATTGAAGCGAGAATTTGAGCAAGTAGGTGAAAGGCATCAAGGGAGGATAGAGAGCATAAAAGCAAAGTATGATGGCCGCCCCTGACTAGACATCCGAAACCTAAAGACGTTTGGTATGTTGATCCATGAGAAGAAGGGGATAAACATTGGACTAGCTAGATACTCTTGCTAATATTGAAGTTCAAAGAAAGAATGAAGAAGCTAGAAGGAGAGCTAAAGAAGAAAATGCTAGGTTGGATCGGGAATGGAAAGAAAGACAAGACAAAGGGAGGACCTGCGCCAAAAGAGCCTACGAGAAAAAGAAAAGGGAGGAAGAAGATAGAAAAAGAAGGAGAACTAAAGAGGATAAAAGGAGAGCCTGAGGAGGATGAGAGAAGAAGGAAGTATTTGAGGCGTTGAAGATGGGTGAACCCCTTCATGATGTATTTTTTTAAATACAAACAATTGTAAGTATACCTAAATGCTCACGATACATTTGTATAGATACATGTGTATAGCTACGATACATTGTATAGGTTTATACTTTGTAGAAAGCTTTGTAAAGTGCGATTGTAAAGTACAAGAATGATATGTTCAATAAAATAACATATTCTATACATTCATTACTTGTTACTACACTATTTACTTTGCTATATTTATTTAAGTTTTGGCATCATCAAAAAGGGGAAAATTGTTGGGAAAATTTATGTACTGATTTTGATGATACCATGTAAAACTTATATTAGGAAGTTGGCACCCCATTTTCTATATAATTCAACTTGTAATAGATAGGGTTGTATAAGCTGAATTGAAGTTAGATAAGTTGAAGATTACAAGACGGATTTGAAGATTGAAGTGAAGATCCGATTGTGTGTCATTTGTGTGAAGTAAAATGAAGACTCGGTCAAGTGAGAAAAAATTTGTCTCGGTCGGTGCCACACGACATGACTAAGTCATTCCAAAATGATTGAATCGAATGTCAAAAGGGGTATGCAATGACAAGACTTGGAGAAAGCTGAAAGAGATCCATTGTTAAAACAAGTCAAGATTTTCTTTGAAATAGGCAAGTGTCAGGCTTGACAATAAAGTTGTTTTCTTGAAAGAGTGCAAAAAGCAAGGAACCAATGAGATGTACCACGAAAACTGCAGAGATTAAAGAAAGGCTGCGCAAAGCAATTAATTCATGGTACGATCTACATCAATTTGCGCAAGACAAGACAAGCCAACAACCTACGAGTGTGATTTAAAAATTATGTGTATTTCTTCAACGAATATATTTGCAAATGTGCACCATAAAAGGTCTGGGAAGCAAGTGAGAGAAAAAAGACCGAGTTCAATACAAGCATATAAGCAATCAAGCAAGTAACCTACAAACATCTCTCAAGCTTTTCAAGAAATCCTCAAGCCTAACTTGGAAGGAACTCAATCCAACACATTCATGAAGGAAAGATTACTTCATCGAGTTGAAGAGGAAAACTGTTTTCAAGAACAAAGGGTCTACTCTCCAAGGTTGAAGGAGAAGTAGTGAGATTCCGGATCGAGCGGTGCTTTGAACCTGTTGGAGGGCTAAGTGATCAAATCAAGGGTTTGAAGGAGGTCAAGTAACAGGACAGCTATCTTGTGAAGAAGTTGAGTCCCACGAGTAGTAGTGTGTGATCAAAGCCGACTCAGACTCGATAATCGCTTTGTAACCAAGTCTAAGTTACTTAGTGGATTCCTCCGGGGAGTTGGAGAAGAGTGGACTAGAGGAATTACCACATCCTTGAACCATTATAAAGCTGCTTGTGTCTATTTACTTTTCAACATACTCTATTTCTTACTTTATTTTATAAATCTTTGATAAGTTAAACTTGCTTAAGTCTCTGATAATAACCATTACTAAAACAAGTGTTGAAAATCGTGCTTAAAATCATAAGGGTGAAAAGTCTTCGCGGACAAAACCAAATCAATTGAATTTCTAAATGTTAGCTAAAAAAATGCTAAGTTATACTATCAACAACGCAATCAGTGTTGAGTGGGTAACTTTGTTTTGTAAGCCAACCTAGTTGTCCCTCGAGGACTTAGCCGATTTGAGTTAACTCTGAATATATTTTAAAAGGACTAATATCAAGAAGTTGGTAAGGTTTATTCAGCCCCCCTTCTAAATCTTACACATCACCCTTGGGGCCTACACTAAGGGTTCAACCGAATAGAGATGAGAAAAGTGAAGCCAAACCTTATCAATGATTGTGAAAGAGAATTGAGATAGATAATATAAGCATATTAGAAGCCCAATACAAGATAGAAAGTACAAGTGAAAATCATTTTGAGTGAAATGTGTATGAATTAGGCGAAGGGGTGTGAAAAAATAAAAAATAGACGAAGAGACGGACATAACTAATATAAGTCCATAAAAAAAGGCCAGGGGTGACCTGGTCGACGGGAGGTGTGTCATTTTGTGTCTCATCGAGGGAGCCCTTCCATGCCGGATGAGGTGCCCTTCCGCAGCTTTTTCTAAGTTCTTGCGCTATCATTTTGATCTATTTCCCACATGTATTAGAATTTTTCCTTCTTTTTCTTGCACATATTGTCGGGAAGAATTTACGGGGACCCTTGTGAGGAGGCCCTTCCTCGTGGTCTTAGTCGAAGGATAAAATTTTACTAATATCCCCTTGTGAGGAGGCCCTTCCCATCCAGGGGTCTTAGCTATAGGAGGTTAATTACTAGGACCCCGTGAGAAGGCCCTCCCATCTATGGTCTTAGCGGGGTCTTCCGACCGGGGTCTTAGGTGGGTTAGGTCTTCCCCTGGGTCTTAGCTGGAGGAGGTTAATTACTAGGACCCCGTGAGGATGCCCCCATCCGGGTCTTAGCCGAGGGGGGTCTTCTTACCCAGGGATCTTAGTCGGGTGAGGTCTTTTCCTCTAGAGTCTTAGCCAGGAGGAGGTTATTTATGAGACTCGTGAGTAGGCCCCTCCCATATGGGGCCTTAGCAGGACATATGCGGTTTCTTTGAGGAGAGTTCTCAAATGGTCATTGACCGTGGCCATAGTTAGCAATTAACTTCATTCACAAAATCGAGTAGAAACGTGAAAGTACTTTTATACCTTATTTGAGAATGACAAAGTTTTACGCCCAGTGGGCAAAAATTATACGAAAATATAAATAAACATGTTTAACGTTTTATAGGCGAGAAATAAACTAAAAGTAGAAAAAATAACAAACACTAAAGCCGCCGGGAGCGGGGAGAACTAGTGTTCAATGGTCTTGTGCAAATGTTGTCGTTGTTCGTTGTTGTTCCAGGGAGGTTGCTCGTCTTCAAGGTGGCCACATAGCACTCCCGAGCCATTTTAATATCTCCAAAGGTTTCTCCTATTCCATGGTCCATGGGAACTTCGCTTTAGGTGGCTTGTGGAGGAGGGATGGCCAGAATCGGTTGAGATCGGGAGCGTCTACAATGAGAAAATGCACCATCTTCATAACTTGGTGCGGGCGCCATACCCAATGTGAGTGGTAGGTTGATCTCGCCAAGGACTTGATCACCTCTCCAATAAAGCCAATCACCGATGCGTAAACCGGAACAACATGTCTTTGGGTCGATCTTCATTTTGTCAAAGGCTTTCCAGAAATATGACATCCATTGCACTTCCCGTATCAACCAAGACCCTCTTCACCACAATGTTGGCAAAGCATGATAGATATGATAATGGCTTCGAAAGTGCTTATGTTTCGGGATGTAATCTTGAGTGCCAAATGTGATAGGCATGTTCTTGGATCTTTGTGGCTCTACGATCCTCTTCTTGGACAGGGCTTCTTCAAGTCTCCCCCTTCGTTCTTTGTTACATTTCCGAGAGCACTGGGCATCTTTTGCTTCCGGCCCTCAAGAGATCACATTGATGACTCGGCTACATGATTATCATGCCGCTCTCTCAGCAGTAGGATCCGAGTGGCGCCGGTCTTGTTGAGGTCCTCCTTCGTGTGGCCTTGGCTCACGGCAAAACTTGCTCGATCCATGTAGTCCTTTAGGTGGCCCTTCGAGGATGAGTCGCCGATTTCCCTCTTGAACGAAACGATCCTTAGTAGTGTGCCCCATGTGTCTATGATACGTGCTCGTGTAGGATTGCTTCTCAACGGCCGAGGCGGATCAATGATCCCCTTTTTCGGGCAGCTATCGATTTCTACATCTTGGCGCGTTGAGGTGTGTAGTTTGGCCCATGGTCCTTCCTCGACACTTCCGAGGTTGATTCTTGTCATCCGCTAGGGACTTGCGCTCGATACTAAATTTAGGCTTAGTGGACTCCTCCACTCGAATATGTTTCTCTGTTCGAACTCCTCCAAGGTTGAGCGAGGTTTCCCAGGCACAGGGGATGCCTTGACGTCCCTGGCGGAGGTTCTACTACAATATCCCCAAAGTTTCATGTTGAACATTGGCGACTTTATTGCCGACTTCCACGAATCTTCATGAAGTCCCGCATTGGCTCTTCTTCCTTCGCTTTACTTGAAAGAGATGAGCAATGGTCTTGGGACACTTGCGGTTGATGGAGAAGCGCTACATAAAGGCTTGAGTGTGCTTCTCCATCCCGGAGATTGATCTCACGGGGAGGTGATTGAACCAAGTGAATGTAGAATTATGCAATTATTCATGGGAATCTCGGTTCCATCATATTCCGAGAGATTGGAGGTCTTGATTCCCGATGGTAGTGGGTCACCGAGAAAGACGGGCCAAAGGGCTTCTTTTTCATCGAGCGAGTCCGCGAGTTGGCTTAGTTGGGTTGTCTTGCTTGGGATTCTTGACTAGTGGCTAATTTTCATGATCCTCGTCGCATCCTTCATCTCTTCCTCCCCGACCTCCCAAGTTAGGGTCTTCACGCGAGCGGATCTCGGCGAGTTCGATCGCGGCCTGGTGTCTTTACCATTCCGGTGGCTTCGTCAAGTAAGATTTGGAGGGCTTCCGGATTAGACTAATTTCCTCAACATACGGAGCCCACCAAGAGGAGGGGTGACAACTTTCTTCCTTAGTGGGGAGGCGGTGCTTCTAGTGGAAATGTGGTGGCCTCCGTCTTCTTGGTGGTTGTTCTCTCTCCGGTCTCCGACTCCATGGCCAACAACTTGGAATTCCACTTCCCGTTCTTGAGATCGGGTTTGCATCTTCGTGTGATTTAGCTATTTCTCACAGTGACGCCAAAATGATTCTTTTAGGCGAGATCCATCCAAAGCTAAAATTTCGACAAAGTTTTTCTTCCCAATGGGGAAGTCTTGAAGTCTTCTTCTTTGCGGTGGAAGTTCTTCAAACGGGAACATCTCGCACACATGCAAATGTTGGAGGGCCCGGGGTTATCTCGAGAGACCCATCCGACACTCAAGTCAACATAGTGATCGAGAGAGAATAATACAAGAAACGAATATTGAATTAAATGCGTAGGAGTAATTATGAGTCGAATTATTTACAAATGACGATGAACATTTTTACACTGAGTAGTGGGCCTTGTGGGCCGCGTAGGGAGAAATCGGTCATGGGTGGGTCACCCTGGACTCCTTTGGGTCGGGTTATTCCATTAATAGTCCATTGGGCAATTATATTAAATCAATATATAAACCGAATTATATATTTAATTATTAAATATCGTTTTTGCCCCAATAAATATCAATGGTAAATTTTTTAAAAATATATTTTTAAAAAATATAAAATTACAAATATATATATATATATATTAAAATAATTAATATATAAAAATAGGGTGAGCCTAAAAACAAACAACCGACCTGTTTTTAACGTTAAAAATCCACGTCAACATCGTTGTATAAATGAAATATATAATTATTAATAAACGAATCCAGCAATAATCCTGTATAAATGCTACTCTATTCGAAGAGACACATGCATATTCCTTCTATATTGTCTCCAACATTGCACCCATTATAACTTCTTCCAAAAATGGTGATACTTCTTTTATTAATATCTCTACCAATTATCTTAATTTACCTTTACCAGAAAAAAGGAAAGACAGAAAAATCCCTTTTTCCACCGAGCAAGTCTCTTGTGAGACGGTCTCACGGATCTAAATCCAGTGAGACGGACCTCTCCTAAGGGCTCCGTCTTGAGAACATGAACCATTAAATAAATTTAAAAATAATAATGAACCATGAAGAAACAAAAATAAACCCTAAAACATGAACCATGAAGAATAAACCCGAAAAACAAAAATAAATCCAAAAAAAAAATAAACCTAAAAAAACTAAAAATCCTAAAAACCCAAATCAATTAAAAATAAACCCAAGAAACAAAATAAACCCTAAAAAAACAAATATAAACCTAAGAAAAATAAAAAAAAAAAAACCTTTAAAACTTTGTTGTAGAGAGGCCCGTCTCACGGATCTCGAATCGTGAGCGGAGACGCCTCACGCAAGTTTTTGCCTTTTCCATCATGTCCACCAGGTCTGCCGTTAATTGGAAACCTTCACCAATTTGGTAAAGCTAGGGATATTCATATTTATCTCTGGAATCTTTCCAAGAAATATGGTCCTCTTATGCAAATAAAATTGGGCCCTGTTCCAGTTCTCATAATTTCCTCAGCAAAATTAGCAAAACAAGTGTTTAAAACACAAGATATAACATTCAGTGGGAGGCCAAGGCATCTTGGGCAGCAAAAACTGTCTTATAATGGCTTGGACATAGGCTTTTCACTATACAATAATTACTGGAGGGAGGTGAGAAAATCACTGCCATTCATCTCTTTAGTGTTAAAAAGATTCAATCTTTTAGTCCCGTTCGGGCAGACGAAATCTTTCGTATGGTTACAAAGATTTCGGGTTTCGCTTCTTCTGATAATAAAGTTGTCAACCTGAGTAAGATGGTAATGGCTTTTGGCAGCACTTTGATATGTAGAATTGCTTTTGGTAAGAGATATGATGACAAAGGATCCGAAATGCGAAGATTCGATGAGCTTCTGCATGAGGCTCAGCTTCTGTTGGCTGCTTTTTTGTGTCTGATTACTTTCCTGCATTCAGTTGGGTGGATAAACTCACTGGATTAATAGATCGGCTCGAAACGGCTTTCAAAAATTTTGATTCATTCTACCAGGAGCTAATCGACGAGCATCTCGATCCAAGCAGGGCGAAAATGATGGATGGGGACGGTGATATACTTGATATCTTGATCCAGCTTAAAGAACACAAGTCTTGTTCTATTGACTTCAACTGGGATAACATCAAAGCACTACTTATGGTATTTTTTTCGGTTATTGCCTTTATTATGTTTCAAGCAAAATACATAGAATACCCCCATGTCAATAAAGATCAATTTGACAATATAACAACAATATTTATCGTTATTAAATTGTTCTTGCTGAAAATTTTGAAAAGGGAATAATAATATATCAACTTATTACGGAGAAAGTAAAAAGCTTTCATGGATAAACTGAATTTTCGTTTTCTTGTGGTTTTTGTAGAATATATTTATTGGTGCATCAGATACAAGTGCGGTTTCAATCATTTGGACCATGACTGCACTTATCAAGGCACCCAAGGTCATGAAGAAAGTGCAAGCAGAAATCAGAGACTTGATAGGAAAAAAGGGTAAAGTTGATGAGGATGATTTACCTAAACTTCTTTATCTAAAAGCAGTGATAAAGGAGACTTTTAGATTGTACCCTCCCGCTCCACTACTTGTACCAAGAGAAACAATGGAAAGATGCATTCTTGAGGGCTATGAAATCCAACCCAAAACTGTTGTTTATATCAATGCATGGGCTATTGCAAGAGATCCCGAGTACTGGAAAAATCCAGATGAATTCTTGCCTGACAAATTTTTAAACCACAATATTGACATAAAAGGGCAAGATTTTGAATTAATTCCATTTGGATCAGGTCGGAGAATATGCCCCGGAATATTTATGGGACTCACAAATGTGGAGCTTGTAGTTGCAAATTTCCTCTACTCTTTTGACTGGGAATTGCCACCAGATATTCGGGCACAATATGTCGATACAGATGTTCTGCCTGGCCTTGCAATGCATAAGAAAAATCCACTTCTCCTTTTACCTAACAAGTATGTTGTTTAGGTTGCAATCTTGGTTGGTTAAATTATCCATTCTGATCTCGTATATTTATATGAGAAGATCTAATATATGAAGTTGAATTCTGCAATATGCGAGAGTGTTCTCCTATTGTATTGATCTAGATTGTAATATGTGGTAATGGGTCAAAATAACAACTTCTATAATTGAAAAATGAAAACTAGCCATTTTTGAAAACAAATATTTTTTAGCCATTTTGACATAACAAAAGACATTCATACCCTTCTAGCTAAGCATGTTTGTTTGATATTTGGTATATTTCTCTATTTCTCTCACTTTCACTTTTCTTTCTATATCCTCTTACTCTTTCTTTCAAACTTTTTTAAAACAATCTAATCTGTATTTTTCGTTTTTGTATATGCAAAATGGGCGTTGTATTATAGATATCAAAACGAGGATTAATTTGATATACTATACATGTAAAACGGATTTGAAACGAAAAAGTTATGTGAAATCAAAGTTTTTGGAGAAAAACAAAATAATGGGTTATAATAAGTGAGAGTAACTAGATCCCATTTTATGTTAACTCGATGCCAAGTTATGATAACTCGATGACAAGTTATCAGAATCTTCGATGTCAAGTTATGGTAACTCAATGCCAATGTATATATGCAAAGTTATTATAACTCGATGCCAAGTTATATGGTAACCGATGCCAAATTATGATAACTCGATGCCAAGTCACATAGTAACTCGATGTCAAGTCATGGTATGCTAAGTCACACAAGAACTTTCGATGCCAAGTCTTGTATATGCTCACACAAGAACTTGATGCCAAGTCGAAAAATCAATTCCTGGTCTCATTAGACTTGCTCTCCCGATTGATTTTTGTCCCATTAGACTCACTTTTAGTCCCAAATCAATGTTTTTCACCAAAAATAGTCCCATAGGACCCTAAAACCGAAAATCTAGTGTTGCTCTGTTACAAAATTAACTAAAACCGTTACTAATGACAAAAATGGTCCCATAGGACACTAAAGTTAAATTTTTAACAAAAAGCTGTCCGAGTGTTCTTTTTTAGTTAAATTTAATATTATTGATGATAAAAAATTATTTTAAAATTTATATTTTGAGTTATTTATTTAAATTAATATTGTGAATGTCCCACTTGAAAACTAAAAAATCTCTGTCCTTCAAATATTTTTCTAAAAATATCATTTTTGATGCGTTTTATTTCACTAAAACAAATCCTCTTAGTAAAAATATTTAGAAAAACAAATAATTTTCCAATATTTCTTTTAGTTTAAATCACTTCTTGATTTTGAAAATACAAATAATTTAAAAATCACATTTACGTATTGGAAAATATATGTAGTTTAACTATCAATAAAATAAAAAAGTTTATGATATTAAATAATTTCATAATTTTTAAATCTAGGAATTATTTTTAAATTTTTAGAAAAATACTATTAAAAAGAGTTTAGTATAGTAAAATTATAAATACTATTAAAAATATTGCGAGTAATGTTAACCTAGCTCAATTTTGTTTTCATTTTCAAATATTATATTTTTATTTTTTATGTTTTTAAATCAAACATTACATTTCCTCAAAAGAAATCAAACTTTACCTATACACACATACATGCACTGGTTATATGTGTGAAGCCCTCGATTTTCGATTATGTTCGCGTATTTTTTTTATCGTGTATCGACTATGTATTATTCGTGACTACTTTATCGCTTCATTTTGACGGATAAATGTTAATAATATTTTCACATTTTAATTTTATTTTATTTATTTGATCAATTACTTGTGTAATTATTGATCATTTATTATTTTCTATTCTATGTTTAATGATCACTTGATTGATCATTATTGCTATTTGTGTATTTATTAGACACCTTAGAATTTTAAAAGACCTATTTCTTTTGGTGACTTATATCCTATAGAAATAAGAATTTGATTTAGAATAAGTGATCATGAGACTTATAAGTGATTACGGGAGTCACTATTAATTTTTGGAAATTAATATTATACACTTTTTATCATCAATTTTGGGACAAATAAAATATAGATACAACATACAAGTCTTGTAGTGGATGCCATGTGCAATTTTGGTGTAGAAATACCTCTCAATTCTTATACACATACACAATATTACACAATTATACCCAAAAATCTTACACCCATTTTTTTATTCATTTCTTCCTTACAAATCCCAACATAACCCCACCACTCCAATATTCTTCTTATTTTCCCCAACAACCCATCCTCCACCTTTCATTCTTGCTCATACCTTGACCAAGCCTATTGTTCCCCATGCAAAGAACAAATTGCAAGACTTCAAAGAAATTCTTCTCTCCCTCCTTCCCTAGTGATCGGCCATATGGTCTAAGAGAACAATAAATTTTGTTCACTTTCATCATTCTACATATCTCTAATTGCCAATTCTCCTCCTTCTCTCTAAAATCCTCCTACGTCTCTCTTCTTCTTCTTATCTTCATCTACTTTCAATACTTAGTCAAAAACAAGAAATCTCCTCCTCTACCCCCTCCCCCAAATTCGAACCACATCTTACAACAAAGGTAAGAAAAATTTTCAACTTGTTCAATCACTTCTTATTATCTTCAAGCCTTTTACCTCTTCTAATTTTATTTTGTTATTTTCTTTTTTGAAGTACTTAGAGGCTCTCAACTTGAAGAACATTTATCTTGAAGAGGACTTCAAGATTTAAGTGAAGAAACTAGATTACAAGGTAAGAATTTAGGTTTGTAACACTTTCTTTTCTTCCCCTTAAAAATCGAATTTTTACTCCACCAATTTTATTTTTGGAGGTTTAGGGGCTGACCTTGGAAGCCTTGTTTGGGGTGATCAAGATAATTATTTTTGAGACCTCCTACTTGACTAAAATTCACACTACACAAGGTAAGTGTAGTACTTGGCCATTTCTTCCTTCTTCTTTCTTCTTGTTTTAATTCTCCTTTTTACTAACTCCATTTTTTTTTTTCTGTATTACTTGACTTAGGGGCTGAGGTAAGTGAGGTTGACATTTTAAGTTGTGATCATATTCCTCATTTTCACCAAAACAACCAACTAGACAATGTGAGTGGAAAAAACTTTTAATTCTCTAGCAATATTTTTGAAAAATACAAGTATTTTGAAAGACTTGAGATATATATATGTAATGCATGTACATTTCAAGTTGTGAATTCCAAAATTTCTCAAGTGATGTTCAAAATTTCCAATTATTACAATTTAGGTGCATGCATGTGCAATTTAATACTTTATGTGATGAATTCTTGTATTATATGTATATGCATCTTCATTAACTTTAAAATTCATGTTTTAATTGCCTTATAATCAGGAAATTTCGTGCATAATTGGATAAATTACAATTTTTGGACCTTAAATGCAAAAATGGCAAATTGGTGGACTTAATTGCAAGAAAATAAAACTTAAGGGACCCCTCTATAACTTTTCATTTTTGGGATTGTACTTATGTTTAAAAATGACATTTTGACATAATATTAAAGTTTTAAAGGTTTTGAGATAATAAAAATCAACTCTTGAAAGCCCAAGAACTAGATTCTAAAGTTTTGAAATTTTTAGGGCTAAAATGCAAATTTTGAAATCAGATTACCGCTTTTAAAATATAAACTTAAGGACCAAAATAAAATTTCCAGAACTTATACAGTCCATGTATCTGGAAAATACCTTTAACTATAATTTTATAACATTTTGAACCCATGGTTCAAATTTAATAACAATGGACCCCTAATAAGTCTTAAGGGCAAAAACTTAAAAATTGAACTAGAATAGGATTTGTAAAAGTTAAGGGACCTAAATTTATACCTTTTAAAACTACTTTTGTCCCAATAATCCACCGACCATAGTGATATTTTAAAATTAGAATCACATTAAAAGCCCTTCCGCTTTGTGAGATCCGATTATTTTGAACTCGGGGTTCGAAATTAAAATTTTGACAAATTTAGGGCCAAAATGGAATGTTACCAAAACCAAACTTTTATAAACCTGAATCTCTAAATAATTTGGAGAATTTAGAACTGACCTTATAATTTTCCGAGGTCGATACAAAAACTTATTCAATTTTAAACTCGATAAAGTCTAGTTTTTCCAAAGTGGGGATAATTGTAAAATTTTCTTTTAACAAGAACTTCAAATTTATTATTTTCCTTTACTATAGCCCTGGTAATACTGACTTATATACATTTATTTATAAATTTAGTTTCTTAAAATTTCCGTGACTTAATGGAACCCTCGACCGGATAATACGCTGCGTTTTGCGGGCGACTTCCTCGCCTTATGACTTGAACTCACAACGGACTTATATCCCACCTAAATTACCAAACCACCGAAGCTTAATTATCCTCCCAATAATTAACTTCATTCAATAATTACCATAATGCCGATAAACGCTGGGTGCAAATTTTCGCATAATTACACTTGAACCGCTTTCTTGAATTGTCATACTGACGCTTGTTGACATGTTATATCCGTATATATTCTTCCTTGAGTCAACTTGGTGTGTCGAGCTCCGCGACCGGAGTGGACCGGTTGGGGATGGAACAGGGAAGCTCGCTCTTATTCCACTCTCCGGCCCCATCGCCCTAATCTCACAATCGCGATGAGTGTCAAGGAAAGAGGTATAATCGCGATTATGATAATTCGGTCTTGCAAGCCTTGCAAATACTTGTTGGATTGTCGTGCCTATGGAACGATAAGGTGACAGCCTTGGGCCAACTTGCTTGGGAGTCACAAGGTAGAACGAAGGAATCGTTGTCCGATCCACACGATTCGGGAGTTACTCGGACCGGAATACTTTCTTGGGTTGGCGCCGCACTTAGACGCAACCTCTACTTGACTTGTTTGAATTCACTCACACATAGTGCTTGTATGTACATGAATTTCTTTCATCAAATCTGTAGAAGTATATTATTTTGACTATCATGTTGCTTGCGAATCGTATGTGATTCACGCATCATAACTCACGCATTTTCACATAACGGTTTTCTTGCACTTATATATATATATATATATATATATATATATCAACTCTCTCACACGATCACCCACCCTCGAGAATTTTCATCTCACTCCCTCCTATTTTTAAATGGTCGATGAAGATTATGTGGACGATACAAACCAAGCCACGGAGTGATCTCTTCCGTGTTTTTCGACTTTTGGGAAATCCTATTTACTATTATGTTAGACCTTTCTTTCTTTTCTTTAAGATGTAATTTGAGGGCGTAGGACCCTTTGACAATTTAAGTTATGTATTTGGGATGTAATTTTGGATACTTAATGTTTTAGACTATAATTTGTAATCCGCTACTCTACTGCTTTTCTTTTGGGTTTATACTTGATGTTTGACTAGATCGCTTGGTTTATTTCCGTATAAGTTATTGATCGCGTCACATTCTTGTTTGGGGCGTGACATTAAGAGTGATGTCGGGCTCGGCTAGTAAGATGAAAACTTACACCGAAATGACCCGGATAGGACCCTTGGTCCGTGTTAGGTAGTACCGCGAGTTGACTAAATTAAGCTTGAATTCAATCTCATAAGGACATAGACCCGATATTCAGTTTAATGATGAATCATGGAGAACCGTATCATAATGTTTAGACCGAGTTAAGAATTTTATATACTTGGAGATGCCATAGTAATAGTTGTCTTAACTTAGTTTCTTCTTGATTAGTTTTGCTTATTCTTCTCTATCTTTCCATTTATACCGCCCGACAAACCTTAGTTGTGTTTTGACCGTAAATGGAACAAACGCCGACTTGGCCTATGATTTTGGAGACTCGCGCTGAGCGAGACTACTAGGAGGGGATGGCGACCCATTGGCATCGAGGAGTTTATCCGGTTTATTTCGGAGTTACAGGAGGAGCGTAACGTGCACGGAATCTAGAACACCTCCCGACGCCTTAGAACCAAGAGGACAAGCACGCCTTAGTTTTGTTGGCTAAGGATCGCGAGGGGACCATACGCGCTCGCGAAGATCGATCCGATTGCTACAAGAATGCATAGACGGCATGCGGGATAAGATGAAATGCACAAGTGAAGGTCGATTCAAATGGGAGATGGAGGCTCGCATGTCGAGGACACAGATTGATCATCTTGAAGAGACCATTATCAAGCGAGATGACTGTCATTCAGACCTCACACAAATCTTAGTTCAAAAGGACATTACCTTAGAAGTCGCTCTTGCGGATAATGCTCCTAAGCACCACCACCGCCCGAGCGAGTAACCCAAAGCCGATCCCGGGATAGATAATGAAGAGGATCCCGAAGAGAACCCGAAGAGGTACCCAAAGAGGATCCGAGAGGAGGATGAAGAATCGGAGAAAGCAGGATGTATCCCCATTGGAGGACGCACCACCGCCCGATGAATGACCCGAATTTGCAGATTGGCCCGATGTTGAAGAGTGGAATGAATCGGAACGTCGAGAACATCAACATTGAAGATGATATCGATTGCGACAACATCATATCGAGTAGATAGTGTTTTATTCCTTGTTGTTGTATTGTTGTATGTTTGGATGATTGTGTTTCCTTGAATTTTGATGTATGGCATTATACGATCTTATTTCCTTTATTGTACCGTATTTCTTATTAATGGATGTGCCTTTCGCTTGTTGTTGACTCTATGTCTTGGTTATCATCTCCGCCATTAAAGCAAGAAAGACAATCAGAGAGGAGCACAAGGGTACTTGGCGTTTGTAATCAACAAGCCCAAGATAGAGACACAAATTCACCAAGTGCCCATAGTATCGGAATACACAAACGTATTTCCACAGGAACTAACCCCGTCCCTCCGGATAGGGAAGTCGAGTTCACCATCGAGGTATTACTGGGAACCGCCTGATTGCCAAACGCCATACGTAATGGCTCATGTGGAGTTGCAAGTTGGAGACTCAATCACGTAAGTTGATGGAAGTGGGATTTATCCGACCGAAGCACGCCCCCATGAGAGAGCACCAAGATTTTCGTCAATAAGAAGGATGGAACATTAAGGTTGTGCATAGATTACCGCGGTCTTAATAGCGTGACCATCAAGAATAAATATCCCCTCCCGAGGATAGACGAACTTTTGATCAACTTCAAGGAGCGACAGTGTACTCAAGTTTGATTTGCAACAAAGATACTACCAGTTGAAGATCCGTGAAGAAGATATTTCTAAGACAACATTCCGAATAAGTATGGACACTACGAGTTTGTAGTAATGCCATTTGGTCCGATTTAACGCCCTGCAAGCATTTATGGATCCGATGCATCGAGTATTTTGGCCTTACTTGGATCAGTTCATAGTAATATTCATCAATGACATACTCGTGTACTCCAAATCTAGAGAAGATCACGAACGTCATCCGAGAATCATCTTGGAGACACTACGAGAGCACAAACTATATGCTAAGTTCAACAAGTGCAAATTTTGACTTAAGGAAGTCGCGTTCTTGGAACACATAGTATCGGCAATGGGATCGCATGCGGTGGATCCTTCGAATGTACAAACAGGTGGTTGAATGCAAACAACCGCAGAATTAGTAATCGAGATTAGAAGCTTCTTGGGATTAGCTAGATATTATCGAAGATTCATCAAGGATTTCTCCAAGATAGTGAACCACTCACTCAATCGACTCGGAAGTCAGTCAAGTTTGAGTGGGAACGACAAATGCGAGGCTAGTTTCCAAGAACTAAAAAAAAGGACTTACTACAACTCCCGTCTTAGCCCTTCAAGGGAACACAAGGCTTTGTCGTTTATAGTGATGCATCAAAGGAAAGATTGGGAGCGTGACTCATGCGGGGAGGGAAATGTCATTGCTTATGCCTCGCGGAAGCTCAAACCGTATGAGGCCAATTATCCCACTCATGACTTGGAATTGGCGGCGATAGTATTCGCATTAAAGAAAATGAGACACTATCTCTACGGGCGGCGTTCACGGTTTTTACCGATCATAAAAGCCTGGAAGTATCTATTCTCGCAGAAAGATCTCAACCCGAGGCAACGGAGATGGATGGAGTTAATTGAGGATTATCACTTTGATATTTAGTATCATCCCGGGGCAAATGTAGTAGGCGCCTTGAAGTAAAGGTGAGCTTAGCTAAGGCTAATGATCCGAGAGTGGAAATCATTAGAAGAACTGAGCATTTGGAATCCACGTAACCAATACTCGGATTACATGTGCTAACATTTTGATTAAACCCGATCTTGAATGAGATCAAATCGCACAAGAGAAAGACATACCTCTCCAAAAGCTAAAGGAGAGGATACTTAAGGGAGAGAGACCGGAATTTTTAGTACCAAGATGGGATCATAAGATTCGTAAATCGAATATGCATACCGAATGATGAAAAGATAAGGAATGAATCTTGGCGTAAGCACACCGTTCGAGATATACTATACATCCCGGAGAAAACAAGATGTATAAGGACTTGAAGCGGAATTATTGGTGGATAAACATGAAGAACCAAGTAGCGAGTTCGTTTGAGATGTTTAACTTGTCAACGAGTAAAAGCAAAACACCAACGGCCATCCGGTTTACTACGACCATTGAGAATTCCCAAATGGAAATGGGAATACATAACGATGGACTTCGTGATGGACATGCCGGGACCGAGAGGAGGTCATGATGCTATATGGGTAGTTGTAGACCGACTCACAAAATCCGCACACTTCTTACGCATCAAAACGACAGATAGTTTGCAAAAACTCGCGCAGACCTATATCCGAGAGATCATTCGACTACATGGAGTACCAGTCGACATAGTATCGGACTGAGACCCGAGGTTTGTCTCAAGATTTTGGAATTATCGCACGAGGAATTGGGTACCTCGAGTTTCAAAGACAACGGCGCACCAACAAACTGATGGATAATATGAGCGAACGATTCAAACTCGGAAGAAATGTTGCGAGCATGTACGTTGGATTTCCAAGGAAGTTGGACTCGCACTTACCATTGGTCGAATTCACCTACAATAATGACTTTTGGACCACGATTGGGATGGCAACCTACGAGGCACTTTACGGGCGGATGTGTAGATCCCTCGCTACATCGGGAGATCGATGATCGATGGACTCCAAAATCGAAACAAAATTCACCATCAATTCCAAAGGTTGACTTAGTTCGGGAGGCCATGGAGAAGGTCGAATAATCAGGAACGGATCCGCATGGCTCGTAGTCGCGGAAGAGTTACGCGGATAAAATAAGAAATGATTTGGAATTTGAAGTTGGAGATAAAGTATTCCTTAGGCTCTCACCATGGAAATAGTTAATCAATCCGAAGAAAGGAGGTAAGCCGAGCCCAAGATATGTCGGGCCTTACAAGATATTACAGAGGATTGGGAAGTTAGCTTACCAACTCGATCTACCATCACGGTTTGCGGGAATGCACCATGTATTTCACGCCTCGAGGTTAAAGAAGTATCGACCGGATCCGAGCACATCATCACACGTGATACTCCTCCTCTAATGGAGAACTTATCCTACACCCGGAAGCAATTCGGATTATTGCCGAACAGATACGTTAACTATGGAAGAGAGAAATCCAATGGTTAAAGTGGTGTGGCGTAATCCATAACCGAAACGAAGACGTTATGTGGGAGATGGAGGAAGACCTAAGGAATCAATAACCCGAGCTATTCAAGGGAATTTGGGGACCAAATTCTTTTAAGGAGGGGAGGATGTGCAGCCCTTGATTTTTTGGTTATGTTCGCGTGTATTTTTTATCGTGTATCGACTATGTACTATTCGTGACTACCTTATCGAGTCATTTTGACGGATAAATGTTATAATATTTTCGCATTTTAATTTTATTTTATTTATTTGATCAACTACTTGTGTAATTATTGATCATTTATTATTTTCTATTCTATGTTTAATGATCACTTGATTGATCATTATTGCTATTTGTGTATTTATTAGACACCTTAGAATTTTAAGAGACATATTTCTTTTAGTGACTTATATCCTATAGAAATAAGAATTTGATTTAGAATAAGTGACCATGAGACTTGTAAGTGATTATGTGAGTCACTATTAATTTTTGGAGATTAATATTATACACTTTTATCATCAATTTTGGGACAAAAAAATATATAGATACCACGTACAAGCCTTGTAGAGTGGACTGCCATGTGCAATTTTTGGTGTAGAAATACCTCTCAATTCTAATACACATACACAATATTACACAATTATACCCAAAAATCCTACA
>JABTTQ020002693.1:0-106369 GCA_016081115.2 Rehmannia glutinosa
ATTTGTCCACTCAGTTCTTGGTTTTTCAACCATGACTGGTCTAGGAGCAGCATCTTCTTCTCCTTCAGCTGCAACTCTTCGTACAGCTGTGTTCACCTTTAAGATTTGCAGAGGCCCATCTTCTATCACTATCCACATCTCATCATGTAATGCTGATAGATGAGCCTGCATACGAATTTTCCAATCATCAAATTCTTCAATAGTGAACATAGGGATGCGTGTCAAATTTGCTTCCATGATAATAACTTTTAATGATAAAAAGAGTTTTGAAAGTTTAAGTACTAAAGCAGACTTTGAAAAGTTTGGAGATCTAGTTCAGTAACCAGTGCGGAGGGTTCAATGAACCAACCGCTCTGATACCACTTGTAGGTCCCAAGGGGTGTAAGTGTAAGGTTTAGAAGGGGGTTGAATAAACCTTACCAAATTTTCGATTTAGTCCTTTTAAATCTACAGAGTTGATACTACACAGCTGTGTCCTTGATGGACAGTCAACTTAGTCACTCAGTAGAGTTAATCACTCAACAAACTCAACTGAGCTGTTGATGGAGTAACTCAGCTGTTAGCTCTAAATTAACTCGACTGTGGTTTTGTTTTCAGCGGAAGACTTAACACCCTTAAGTTTGATTAAGTAAGAGTTTAGTGCTTGGTTTAGTACTTATAATTTATCAAGTGGATAGCAAATTTATCAGCAGATATAAGCAGTTAAAATTGCAAGAATTAAAGTGCTGAAATGTAAATGACACAATGAAATTTTTATAGAGGTTCGAAGATGGGGTAATTCTTCTACTCCTCTCTTCTCCAACTCCTGGAGGAATCCACTAAGTAATGATCAGTTTACAAAGTGGTAACAGTCCAGATACAAGTCTTGATCACACAGCTGACTTGATCCTTTGGGACTCAGTCTGGAGACGCCTTGATCACTCAGCTGGCTTCTCGTACGACTCAGCTTCTTCACAGGGCAGCTGCCTTGCTACTACAGCTCACTTGCTCAAGCTCTTTGGATTTGATCACGAAGCCCTCCAAAAGCTTAAGACTTGGCTCAACCTTGAACCTTCCTACAATCCTTCCTGGAATGTAGACCCCTTGTTTTCAAAATTTTCTCTTCAACCGATTGAAGTTATCTTTCCTTCACAGGTGAGTGTTGGATTGATGTTCTTCGTAATGTAGGCTTGAGGATTGAGAATATTTCGAGAGTTTTCTAATATGCTTGTATATCTCACATATGTGTCATCTATGTATTCTTTTTCTCAAACAAACTCCTCGCCTTTTATAGTGAACTTTCAAAAATTTGCCCGCAAAGAGATAGCTTATTTTTTTGAAAGTCACTTGTAGCCGTTGGCTTGTCTTGTTGCTTCTTGAATTGCCATTTCTCGTATGAATTGTTTTTCACCTTTTCGAGTTCGACACGGTGTAGTGCTTCCATCGTTCATTCCTTGCACGCTCTGGGACTGAGCACTGGAGAAAGGTGGTATGGAGATATTACTTGTTTAAGTAATTCTCTTGATTTCGGCAAACGGATCTTTACAGCTTATCTCGACTTGACCGCATGATTGCTTTCCTCGTGACTTGTGAGTCACCTTCCAATCATCGGATGACTCTTCTCATACTCAACTTGAGACTAGCTTTTCTTGAGTTGACTTGACCGATGCTCCACTCACATCTCACCGCTTCTTCAGAGAGTTCCCATCTACTCTTTCTTTGCCATACTCAAATTGCTTCGCACAGTGAGTCTTCCTTCAAGTCTTCGCTTGTCTTCACATGTTAGGGCGAAGCCGACTTAACTCACTGGGCCACCTCTATTCATTACAATGCATTTTACAACAAGAATCGGGGTGCCAACTTTCTATTCTAAGTTTTATACGGCATTCATCATCAAAATCTAAACAATAAAATTCCTAACACAAAATAAGTCATATTTTTACTTTTGAACAAGTATTTTTTTATTTTATCCGCACGTATAAAAGTCCGTACATTATTATTTATGTAATTTTGTCAATGGTTTCACCATAACTTTTGATAAATATTCATAGTATACTCCTACATATTAAATACCAAACTCCTATTTAACTAACTAGGCTATAAATATAATTATTTAATATTATATTTTTCTAATTTATATAAATTTTGAATATACTTTTATTTAATATTCTATTTTTCTAATTTTTATTTAAAATTGTAAATTAATTTGATGTTATTTATAGTTAAACTAAATATATTATTCTATATATTATATTAATGGTTGAAAGTGAATTTAACTTTTAATTTTTAGAAAGTGAAATTATATGTATAAATGGATTGAATCTCTAATTTTTTCATTTAAAGGACTAAATTTAAAATTTGGAAAAAAATGAGGACTTAAATCTCCTATGTAGTCCACTTAGAGACAAATATTTTTTTCTCCATATTTTTTGAAAATTTACACGCGCTTGGTCGGTCACCATTACCCGCTATAGGCGGTGACCGGATTAAAAATCAAAAAATCTCACTTAAGGACACAATGTAAAAATCAAAATAAGTGAGGACAAAATCTCTCGAAGAAGTCCATTTAGAGGGCTAAAATAATAAATTTGCCTTAATTTGACTACTACTTTTAATTCTCTTTTCTTTTGGTTTTCTCAATTTCTGTCCTTAATTTTCCAAATCTTTTGTCTAATCTTCAGTTTAAATTCCAGTCTTTATTCTTTTCATTTTTCTTTGTTTTCTAATCTTTTTTCTTTCCCCAATCTTTTTCATTTATACTCTACTGGTAATATTTCCTTAAGAATGGGGCAAATTTAAATTATATTGTTTAATGAAGATTAAACTTTGTATTTGATTATAAGTATGCAATTATTTTTAAAAAATTGAGTTTTTCTGTTTTTAGTTGAGATATGGTTATTTATATGCAATTTGCATAATATAATAAAAAAAAATATAACTAAATTATATTTGGTCGTTAAACCGACGGGTTGAACCAATTCGACGGTCGAACCCTTGATTGATAGCAAGACTGGTTCGCCCACCGCCCGATATTTGAAACATTGTAATTTTCCATGTTTGGTTTTAGTGAGGGCTGTGAACTGAACCAACTTAGCCTTAGATCTAGTGAGTGGTGACAACGACCTGTGAATTATTCTCTGGGAAAGAAGCAAGTTCAGTATTGCTCAGTCCAGGTAATTTGGACAAACAAGGGAATTGTGGAGTGACTATAAACAGTGGATTGAGGTTCATTAAATAATATTAAATAAAAAATTATATCTACAATTAAATACACACAATAATTTCAACTTACATATACTTTATTCTTTTTAAAAACAAATCCCAACTCATTTCCCAGGCCACCGGCGCACCGCGACCACACAATAATTTCAACTTATATATACTTATTATTTTTGAAAAATTGATCTTTGTGTTTCTTTAGTAGTATATTAATGATTATTATTTTTATCTTCACAAAATCTCCGTCATCGTCCCTAACGGTCTTTTCCGTTAGATGCATCCAACCCGACTCCGAGTTTTTCTCAGAATTTCATATACCATTGACATGTTTGTAATATTCTCAACAAAAGATTCAAAAAAGATAGTAGTTCCTCGAAAAATATTAATAGTTCCCTATAGTCTTTTAGTAGTTCTCCGAATATAATTAACTTTTTTCTCCGAAAAGTATTAGTCCCTCAAAAAATATCGAGTAACGGATGAAATGTATTAATAATCGGCTTGAACACCTTTTTCAAGAATCTTCTTGAAAAATATTTATTTTTTTCCATCAAGAGTATTAGTATTCCTACTAAAAGGTATTAGTAGTCTTATTTAAAAGTATTATGTTGTTCGAGTAAATGTATTTTAGATTCCTCTTGAAAAGTAATAGTTTTTCCATAAAAATATCAATAATTCCCCATAAAAGCATTAGTTCTTCCTTCAAAAAGTATCATAAGTCATCCCGAAAAATATTTGGTAGACCCCTAAAAATATTAGTTTTTCCTCCGAAAAGTATTATATACATCCTAAAATGTATTAGCAACTCTCCTAAAATGTATTAGCGTCAATGGGATGTGGTATTGGCACTTGTGCGTCATGGTGGGCCGATTTGCCTCGATATTTGATCCGTCTAACGAATTAGATCCGTTAGACCGCTCCTGGACAGAGACTAACTATTAAAAGTGTGAATAATGGTTTCTTGAAAATTTTTATTTGACAAAAATATCCTCATGGTAAAGTTATTTTTAAGGACAATTAAGTTGTTTTCTATATTAATTTTGTTTTATTTGTTTAATAATATGATAATTGTCTCTTTGTATTCCAAGTTCTTCTTTTTGTATTGTTTCAATTATAATTTTAGAATACTCCGAATTTACAAAGTTGTTCCCTTCATATTAAAGTCCATATCGAGAGCTTTCCAACCATATGTCATAAGCATATAGAAAGACTTTTATATGAGAAAGTTTTGGTATTGTTTAAAGTTGAGCATAATGCACAAATATATATTTATAATTTTTCTTTTAATTTTCTCAATAACAAAATACATACACAACAAAAGAAAAAGAGTATAACTTTATCGAGAATGAAGAGAAAAAATAAATAAATAAAATTAATTCATTTAGTTTGATCCTAAATAAATACAGACAAATATATTGTTAAACTTCACTTTATCGCAAATATAAAATTGTGGGATAATATTTTATTTTATAAAGTGAGTATAGGTCACATTTTTAGTAAGAGGATAAGTGAGTTTGTAAACCATTGAGAATTTCATGGAAATTTATTTATTTTCCCATAAAAAATATTTAGTTTTAAGATTAGTCAAATATAAATTATTACTAAAAATTCTGTAAAAATAATTATTTGTTTTCCAAGATTTGATCATTAATATTTATCTAGGTTTTTTAGTAATAATGGATACACAATTTAACATGATTTGGATTTGATTATCAATTTATTTACATGTATTCTTTTGATTAAAAAATTCAATCAAATTGTTATAATGTAAAGCTCAACTTGAAAACAAACCTATCATAAGAATATCTAAAAAAAAATCAATTGGCAGAGAATTATATGTTTAATGAAATGAGGTTTAAAGTTTCAAAATGTAGCGAAGTAAATAAGAGTGATATTTATTTTTTATTATTTTGATTTTCTTTAAAAAACGAAGATAAAAATCATACACTATTTTTATTATCAAAATTAGCTTACTATGTTGAACTATGCAAAATAAGTATATGATTATTTTTAACTTGAGGTTTTAATCTTTGTCAACCCCATCCCTATATTTAGGAAAAACAATATATGACAACTTTGTTTAAAGACCATTATCTATATTGTCATACTTTTGGGAAAAAATGAATGATATTTTAAATTCAAATTGGCAGATTATCCGTGATATATATTTATGAAAACAAAATGATTGAGATCAATTTCAATTATTGCGATCTCTTGATCAACAACATGAGGTGTTAGATAATCTTAATATATAATTAAGAGTAAATATAATTTTTATTATTATAGCATATTTGTTATGTGAGTTTGCTATTATATTTGACTAGTCTTTTGCGTGCAATACGGGGTGTGTTGCGTCAAGGCACGTAAATTGCATCAATATGAGAGTTACAATATTAATTAATATAAAAACGTAATACAAACTTCAAATAAATCAAGTTAAATCACTACATTTCAAAATTATAAATTTTTGGAATACTTCTTTGTACACAACATTATTCGTATATTTGGTTTTGTTTTTATCGTCGTCTCAAACTAATATTTTTCAAACTCTTAATGAGAATAATTATGAAAATTAACTATTTTGCTACTTTTTGTAACATTATTAGATGATTTCACTTTCTAATATTTGCTTTGGGATATTTTTATTTCTTGAATAATTTGAAGTTCAAAGGTGTAGTAATTTTTGTATTTTTATATTATTTTTATACTTTAAATTAGGGATCTATTATCCATCTTGTATGGTAATTCTATTCCGTTTTTTAGAAGATGATATATTATTATTCGATCAGTTTAATAAAACATAACATCAACATGAATATTTAATTTTCCTTATCGTCAATATTTATATATTACAATTTTGAAAGTTTTGCATATCCAAAATATTATAATTGCACATCGACGATCCACTATAAATTAAAACTCATCAAAGATTAGATTTCTGCAATTCTCGACATAAATTTTTAAATGGTTGATTTTGTGTTTATATTTGCAAAATTGGATTACAATCAATCAACTATTCAGAATGTAAACAAATAGATATTGAATTTACCATAATAAAATATTTGTTTCAACATCTGTAATTAAAGATTAATATTTTAATGAAATCACTTTGACTGGGAGCCTATTAGTGCTGGTCCAATTTTTAATCATATATTTCCCAGTGCTACTTCCCTAACTACCAAATTTGAAGTTACATATTGTAGTGATATTTATACTATTATTTGAGGGTGGTTTAGGCCGAAAATTTTTGGAAAAATTAAAATATTTCAAAAAAGTAAAAATTATTCTATTTTTATATATACATAAATGTCAAAAAAAATATCAAATAGACAATTCAATCTAATACTCCATATATACAACTTTAAAAGTTGAATATCAAAATATGTTGATAAATATAAAAATAATTTCTATTAACATAAAAAGTACGTTAATAAATATTAAAAATAATTTTCTATATATAAAATACTATTATGAATATAATTTTTTATTTTAAATATAAATTTATTTTTTATTACATAACTATATATAATGCAATGTATGGATATTTGTAATATATATAATAGTTGGACACATATTATGATATATATTTTTCAATGAAAATAAATATTTGTTAATTTAATAAACTTCAATATAGTTCATATAATTATAAAAAATTGGGCTAAGCCTAGATAACAACTATACATATATTACAATCTATATATATATATAACAACGTAAGTCCGAATTTTTATTTTCCGCTTCTTTTTGCTTATTATATTAGGAAAAATTGTAAACATTATAAATGGTAATTATTATAAATTCTTATATTAGGAAAAATATTATAAGAAAATTATTGTGATTATATAAATCTTATATATATATATATAATAGCGTAAGTCCTAACTTTTATTTTCCCGCTCTTTTTGCTTATTATATTAGGAAACAATTGTAAACATTATAAATGGTAATTATTATAAATTCTTATATTAGGAAAATATTATAAGAAAATTGTTGTGATTATATAAATTAGGAAAATATTATAAGAAAAGATTGTAAATGGTATTCCTACTTTATATGTATATAAATTAGAAAATATCATAAATGGTTTCCTATTTTATATGATAAAAATTAGGAAAATTTATAAATATAATATATATAGATTTTAAAATTATAAATAGTATTTCTACTTTATACCAAAAGTGAGTCTACAAGATAAATTCTATCTATATATAATATATAGATTTTAAAAATTATAAATAGTATTTCACTATAATTGATATTAGTATATGTAAGTGCTTCTTAAATATATATTACAATGATGTGTTGATTCTATACATCATATCTTCATCAAATATATTGTTTATTTGTTTCAATGGTGTCGATGCAATTTTGTACAATATAATATTAATTAATCAAGTTTTAAGATGACTATTCAAACTTTCCTAAATTGTTTAATAATAGTTAAAATAGACAAATTATGATTTTATGTATCTTTCACAATGAATTAACAATTGATTTTGTGTTCAGAGATTTTTTTTGGCAGCTTATTATTTATACTACTTAAACTGCATTAGAGAAACACTTTGATATTGTTGATCCTAAATTCAAAGCATAACCACCAAATATGGCTTCATCTTCACATTTTCCTCTATTTCCGTTTTCATCAAGTGTCCCGCTAACATCAACATTATTGAACTCGAATTCGCAATAAACAAGAGTTGTTATATATATTATATTGTAGATATGTATGGACAATTTTTGGTGAGTTTCTTTTTTGATTATTCTTGATAGTTTTGTTGTATTTTTTTAAGTTGTTTTTTGTATGATTTGTTTATTTTTTTTATTATTCCTCATACTAACATATTTTCTGTCAAGATATTTTGTGTCAACATTTTTTGTGTCAACATACATTTTTCTGTTCATATATATAATTTCTATCTTCACAACATTTTTTTTGGTTATTAGTTTATAATTTTGATTCGGAAATTATTGTTTTGTTTTGATTCGCAATATTTTTTTTGGTTATTAGTTTTATAGTTTTGATTTAGCAATAAACTTATATCTACTTATTGTGATGGCTTCTTATATTGTTCAATTAGAAATTCATTATAAATTGTAAGTACATTAAATATTTTGTGTTAGGTCTTCCATGCAAATTCGGCAGTCAATTTAATGGTCTTACACTATTAAATTGTGACATGCATAATATGAACGGACACACTTGGACATCAAATTGGTCACCAAGGCGCGTTCTATTTTATGGATGGATGGAGCAAATTCGCCCATGATAACGAAATTTCAGATGGTGAAGTATTAATTTTCTCTTATCGTCTAACCACGTTTTTGATGTGTCAATATTTTCTAATGATGATTCATGTGAGAGAATCGATGTGTACCCGACTATACGTGTATTTGATATCGGTAATATCTTATAGTTTAAATCATATATATATATGATATTTCTGTTTTTAATTATAAATTAATTGATTAATTGATAGATTTAATTAATATGTGTTCAACATGCATCGATGATTCGACGATGATGACATTAAGGTGGATGTTGTTGAGAATCCGACTTTTCGATTGATTCTCTCAAAATCACATATAAAGAAACCTCGCTTGGTAAATATTTACTCATATGTGTGTGTGTATAAGTTCGCAATATCTTATGTTTATTTAGTGGTGAGATTTTTTTGTTAATATTTTTTTATCAACAACCTATACCTATGAAGTTTTGGAATGATTTTATCAAGAGTACACACAAAGAACAAAATGATGCAATTATAAGGCATAATGGAAGACAATATTGTGTCGGATTAAAGCAAGCGAAATCCAATATTTTCACTACGTAGTTGCCAAAATTATAAATGTTGTATACAATTAATAAATTGATGATATTCAATCCTATAGATACAATAAGTATTTATTATTTTTCTAATCAATCTTACAGATACAACGAACTATTGATTGGAATGTTTTAAAATTGAGCCTTGGTAAAACAATTGGCGCTATCTTATTGTACTTTTATTCATAGATAATATCTATTAATATTTTATTAATCGAATTTGACAATACTATGTGAGCGGATAATTGACAAGATGTTTAAGGAAAAACATGAGAAAATCGCACTTTAAGATTAAATATTTTTTAATCTAGAAAATTTATAATGTATTACTTTTTAATACAAAATACAATCATTGGTCAATGGGGCATTTTTTCCATTTATAAGGGAGTATAATTGTATAATTGGACAACAATGTATTAGCTTAAGAAAAACAATTGATTGAAAGATTTATAAAAACTCAAAATGGTAACAAATATTTATTGCTCGAAAATATTGTATATACTCTTTCATATATTGATTGAAATATTTTTTTCTCTTTGCCAAATTCCATTTATATTTAAATTGATTTTGGATTATGGACTTTTTATGGATGATTTGAAAATATTTTATTATTAATAAGACTAGCAAAAGACACCCGTGTGATGCACGGATTGTATATTAAATAAAGGTAATTTTAATAGTTTAGTTATTTAATTAATTAAATTCAAATAAAATTTATAATTGCAAAGTCATTTAATAACTATGGATTAAATAATCATCTCTCACAATGAGTGATTGTACTTGGCCTCACCTATTAGAGATGAGGTCAAGGGTTCAAACCTATCTCTCCCCTCCTTCTCCTTTGCACAAAGGTTTGAATTTGCTCAAAAAAAAAAAAAAAAAAAAAAAAAAAAAACTCTATGGATTGAATAATAATGTGACATTACAAAACAAATTGAATGAACACAAATAAGTTTTGAAAACCTTCTTTAAATATAATATATATTGGTTGGTGAACTAATACAGATTAAATATTCTAATAAATATGGATTAAATAACAATAAATAATACGTACACAACAAAAACTTTTTCGACAAAAAAAATAAATTATCTTTAAATAAAAGAGGAATTTAATATGGAGTTGTGCGTTAATAAAATATAACAATATGACAAAAACTTGTATAAGACGGTCTCATTAGTATTTTCCATGCGACGGATCGGATCTTATATGTAAAATTCCAATCAAAATCCAAACCCATAAAAGAAACCCATGTTTTTTGTGTTTTATAAGATCGTCTCGTTGACTTAAGTCTATGAGATGATCTCATGTAAGACCATCCCAAGCAACATAATAATACAAAAATGACAATATAACAATTTTCTACATTGATTTAGAGACGGATTTTTATCGAATGTATTCTATTGTTTTGTACTACACCAAATTTAGAAGAGTTAGGAGAATCTAGTTCAAGATTCCATCAAGCAACAGCGATTGGAGAGACAATACTTGGGGCTTTAATCAAGGAAATCGGTAAATGATAATTTCTCGTAAGTCTAATGATGTGTTTCTGCAAAATAAGTATTATTTGAAGCATCAATATAAAGTAAAATTTAGAATTATGAACAAAAATATATATATATATATATAATATATTGTTTGTGTATTGACAAATTAAATATTGGTGTCGGATATATAGACTTTTCATAGAACATTCACCACTACACTAATGAAAATCAACATTTTCTAAAAAATAATTTATCCATGATAGTTGAAATAAAAAATGCCAAATAAAAAAGAAGAAAAACAAAATTAAATAAAACAATAAATTTGAAATTTGTGTATTATGAAAAATAATTTTTTAGTGTTTGTTTGTGAGCACTTTTGATTTAATTTTTGGATATAAAGTCGATTTCAATACTAATTAATGTTTGATAATTAATTTAGAATGAACTTTTGGATAAATCACTAATCCAAACATTCAGAGTAGACAAAATTTGAGGTTTTTTAAAAGTCACTTATGAAAAAGTCCATTTACATGGACCTTTGCATAAATACCCTCAAACATGCACTCAAGAGATTGCAAAACTTAGTATTTCAATAAATAGTTAAAACATAAATACAGATAAATTTAATTTTAAATCATAGAAATTAAACTACGAACAATAAATCATAATTGCACAAGCAAAAAATTATTAGAAAAAGAAAACAAAACATTTTAAATAAATTTGGATTTTATTTATATACGATAACCAAACTAAAAACTAATTATAAACTGTTTGTTTTTGATGTAATATACCATGACCTGAAATAAAAATAAAAAATAGAATAATATGAAAATTGACCAAACTTGGTTGAATTGCGTATCATATTGAACAATTAAGAGCATTTCATATATTGGCAAATGGACGAATAATATACTGACATTTAAAAAACAAAAAAACAAAAGTCAGACTGGCACTTCGATATTTTTAACAGATTAAATATAGCCCAAACGAATCATATCCTATATACTACAAATTCCAAAAAAAGGATCCACAGAGTTTGTGGGCTGACCTCTATAGCCAACTATAATTAAACGAAAAAATAAAAAAGTAAAAAAATGGAATGAAATCATCTGCACGTCTGAAACTTAGCCAACCGATGCCCATTTCCTAAGATGTATTTTGAATAAATTGTGCAAAAAATAAAAAACTAATTATTTAAAATAAAATATGCTTGCTTACAAAAAAAAATAGATATGCTTTGATGGAAATATGTGTTTCTTTTGAATGGTTTTTTTAAAAGATTTTGTTTTAAAAAAAAACATTTTATCCAGTTACATTTCCTTCCCTAAAACTTAATTTAAAGATTTTACTAATTTTGCCAGATTTATATTTTTTCTATAGCTAAGACCTCAATCCACCATCGACATATCTACTGTAAATCACTTTGCCTCCCAAGTAACTGCATGTAGCTCACTTAAACTAAGTTGTACAAATAAATAAAAGAACTAACCAGTTGTTAAAATACGGTTCTTCTGACGCTAGTTTGAGATCACAATAGACTTTGTGAGCTTCATTTTCTTCTTGCTCCTTCAATTCTTGCTTTTATCCTTTCGTTTCCACTGCTATCAAATTCGAATGCTCAAATTACCCTTCTTCTTTTTCATCTATTTATTCTTCTACTTTGTGTTTAATATAGGAAAATTTTGTTATCTTATAGAATAACAATGGGCTAATTTTTTGTTTTTGGAGCCGAATGATATGGATCCTGCTATTTATGTGTTCATGCACGATATTTCAAATTTTTGTAATTAATGGTTATTGATGGTAGAGTCTTCATATATTTTGAACGTATTCCTGTAATTTTTGTAACATGCAGCTATTTATTATAATAAGTTTTTTTAAATTACACCAATCTGTTCATATTCATATCATCATATGTTTGTAATTAATGATCATTCATGGCAGACAGAGTCTTCAATGATAATGGATTCCAGGCTTTCAGTGCATTTATTGTAATGTAATCACGGCTACCTATTCAAATTTTTGTATTAATAATCATGGATTCCACATTATTATACTTTAGTGATTCTTTTTTTCTTTTTTTTTTTTTTTTTGAAAATTCTACTTTAGTGATCTTTAAAACAACAATATAATTTAAATTTGGCTTACCAAGACAACAACTACATCATTAATTAAGTCGGCTCACTGTTATTACTTATTAGCACAGAAAATATAATTAATGTATATATTTTAATAAATAAAATCAATACAATCCCACCTGCAAATTAACTTCAGATATGATTTTTGTATTTTTCGAAATTTTCTATTTTTGGAAATTTATTTTTGGCGGGATTTTTCCTAAAATAGCACTATTGAGCTTTTATATATATATGTTTGATTTTTATATCATGCTTTTGAAGGAATGTCTGTATTTTTATTTCATATTGATTCAATTGTTGTTGCAATATTTGTTTTTGGAAATATTGGTATTTTTAGAAGTGTGAACAAATACTAATTAAGTTCAGTCTAGAAAAATAAATTGTCTTCTAATTAGTCCACTGATCAACACTAGTTTTAAGTTTGATGATAATTTACTCAATTAAGAATAATTAATAAATCTAATTACTGTCGAATAAAATTAGTATATATATATATATATATATATATATATAATATAACTAAGGCAACTCAATCGAGAAAAAAAAAGAATAAAAAGAAAAGATATAAAATAAGATACAATTTTAGATAAATTAATCCAAATATTCTCCTAACCAATGCATGTTTTAGAGTTATCTAAAATTTAGCGGTGCTTTGATTTGGTAAGTCAATGGCAAGAATCTTTAGTAACATAAATTTTTTATTGGTGAATTGTTTCTTCGGTCATGATTGTAATATTTTTTGAGATTTAAAAATTTAAAAACTCGATAATCAATCCTATAATTGTCCCATACAATCAATAAATTGATCGTAATCATTACTATAGATACAAAGAATTATTTATTATTGTATTTATTCAATCTATAGATACCATCAATGTTGATTGAAAGAATTTTAAAACTAACCCTTCCGTAAAACAATTGAGAGTATCTATTTATATTTTTTAATTGAATTTGACTATGCTACACACAACGGATAATTTCCAAGAAGTTTAACAAAAAGAAAATCGTACCTTATGATTAAATATTTGTTAATTAAGAAAAATGTATTAACTTAAAAAAGACAATAATTGTGAATGAGAGTTTTTTTTTTTTTTTTAATTTCCAAGGGTGCACAAGTTTATGATTGGGCAACAATATATCACCTTAATTAAGAAAAACAACTAATTAAAATATTTACAAAACTAGAAATGGTAACAAATATTTGATTGTTTGAAAATTGTACATATCTCTTTCATATCTTGATATGAGATTAATAAAACTAATCAAGCGACGTTAAATAATTGACATGATCAATCAATACTACAATTGTCCTATAAAATCAATCATATAATTACTTAATTGGTATATGTAATCAATTAGTATTTATTATTTTTTATAGTTTATTAACTATAACTCTAGAAAGCAATCATAGAATTGTTGGTGCTTTACTTTGTAAATCAATATCGCCAATGTATGTTTTGGATTATCCAAAATTGACGGTGTTTTGTTTTGGTAAGTCAATAGAAAGATTTTTCAGAATGAAAATAATGTGTTGTTAACTCAATATATGATAATTAATAATTATATCACAACCGATGCCATTAAATAAATCGATGTACAATCAATTATACAATCATTTATATAGGATTAATCGATTGATGTTACATTTTAAATTAAACTTCCCGATTAAAACTTTTTGGATTGTCAAACTTCCGATGTATTGTATCATTTCTTTTGATTGATGGGAGATTCACATCAATCCATTGTTGATCAAAATGATAAAACTCATGGGGTTTACATATATCTATTGAAAATAAATGTCAAAGAATGAATATTGATATCAATTGTACTAATTCTATACCCTGTTTTCAGTTATATCATGTTTGTGTTCGTAAGTTTTTTAGTGGATTACTATGATATTGTTGTAAAATTTATGTTAATATACTAGTGTTTATATCAATGATATAATAGTTCATTTTAAATTTTATTCATGATTTTTTCTACCATATTATTTTGAATAATATCTCAATTTACATTTTTATTAACAATGTGATGTATTCATTTTTTTCAACAAAGACAAGTACAATATAAAAATACATGTATATATATAATTATTTATAGAGACATGCATAAATTGAGGGATAATTGAGGGATAACGAGTTGAATTGGACATTTAAGTTTATAATTGAAAATATAAAATTGATAGATAATTTTTGCTTTTAATAACTTTATATGAATATTACTATTAAAATAAAGTAATAAATATCAGTTCATGTTAATAGATATTATAAAATAATAATATTAAAATAAAAATATACGTGCAACGCACACGGTGAATTACGATTAAGTATCAAACTACATGAATTATAAATTGATGTCCAATAACCTAAATATATAATTATTGCAAAGACATTCCAAAATAAGTTCTTAGTAAACATATCTTATATTTTCTTTTATTTTGACGCTTATTTTTTATTTTATATATGCAATATGAATGTCAAACTCGATGATCGTAAAAAAAGATTAATTTGATATATTATACATGAAAAAGGATCAAAAGCAAAAATAGTTATTAAATTTTACAAAATAAAATCAAAAAGACAAAAAGAATAGTTAATGCAATACATGACATAAAGATTTGGAAAGCTTATTTTTATATAATTATTTGGATATATATATACATATAGATTTTCCGTAATTAATTTACTAATTAGCAAAATTAATGTTGCATATCATAATTATATTTTAGTAATTCTAGAAATGTGTTTTAGGCGGAATTTGTTTTATTACTATCTATAAGTGACTTTGTTATTTTATATATCAACTCTATATACTAAAAGAAAAAACAAGCTGCCACATGTCGTCATCTCTGCAATTTGGTACACGTGTCAACACCTTAGTCTTCCAAATCCATGTGTCACCTTCATATTTATCCACGTGGAAAACTGTGTCACCACCTTATTCTTCCTATTATAAATTGATTTACTATCAATTGAAATTTAAGGTGGGTTTTGTAAGGAAAAAAGAGTTGGGGGTGGGTTTGGGGGGTCGGAGGGGCATGTTACACGTGGCTCCTCCACGATTGAAAATTTAACAATCATAGCAACAATGTTATATATGTACTCGCAATATGTAGTTATCTTGTGTAATATATTAACTATTTCATTTACAAGATAGGTAATATTGTTTCAAATGAATTGTTGATAAAGTGGAAACCAAATCATACATCTTCTTGATATGATTATTGAAAAAATTTGCATCGATTGTCAAAAATAAAGAAAATGTCACTTGCAATAAATGTAATGAGGAAGATGTTGAAACAATACCAATGTATTACTCATATATCATGTATTTCAATATTTTATTCATCCATCACATATAATCATTCTTTCATGTATTTTAAATATAAAATATTAGTAATTTCGTACAATGCGCTTTCATTATTATATTTGAGGAGGTAGAGACTATATATATCGGATGTCAAATAAGTGAATGATTAACATTGATTGAACATATAAGAATATCATATTATAGATGACTTATTTTTCTTCATATTTTTTACTTTTGTTTTTCTTTGATGTATAGTCTGCATATATAGTTGATAAAATGGATCGTGGTTCAGCTATTTATATGATATAAATATTTGATATTTCTTTTAATCTGAATTAACTTGTTGACCATTTTCAATAATAATTGATTAGTTTTTTTATCTTTTATTCTAATTATATATAAATATTTAATTTAATCGGGAGAACATGATGAGTCAAAATATTATTGGGAGCTAAATTTCTAAATAATAAAAAATAATTTCAATTTCTCATCGTTCTTAGCAAAAATGCACAAGTGGTGAATGAAAAATGAATGTTGTAGTTGAGCCGATTCAAAAATTAACACTCATTTCAAAGATGAAGAAAAATAGGAAGACATTCATATATCAAGCAATCATGTTTGGGTTAAGAATGCATTCAAAAATAAATTTGCAAAAAAATCTCAAAGCCGAGTATGAAGAAAAATAACCAAAAAATAAAACAAGAGATAAATTGATATAAAATGGGTTCGTGAAAATCATTTTTTAAGTTATATTACTCTTGAGTTTTTCATATCTATTGTACTTTCTTCAATGATAATATCATTTAAGTATAACATTTTGAGTTTAAATTATCATAACCATATTTCACCTACTAAGAAGTTTAATTTTAATCTAGCAAATTTTATTTTGGGATCAAAACACGTGAGTGAAATATACTATGAACAAAAATAATTTAATCAAAAATAATTCCAACTTTAAAATTTAATTTTTATTTAAATTAATAAAACTATTTGAACCGTGCAATGAACATACACCTTACTAGTTTTAAAAAAGTACCAAAAATAAAATAATGAAATTAATATCAATAATTATAATTTGAATTGAAGAATAATTCTTAATCACATGCTTTTCATGTATATTTTCATTTACTTTTTAGTAGAATTGAGTAATCAAATTTACAAGGATATGGTTATATATGAGATTTAAAATAACAACTTAGGTTTCGCGAACTGGAATGGGCAAACGGTGAAAATTAAAATTAATACAACAAAGTAAATATGCATATTCAAATATTGATCTTGGTATTCGTGCGAATTAATCGGATGGCGTTTTTGAGGTACTCTTTAAAAAATTAAAGTCGACAAATTATACCTTTTACGAAAACTCCCTTTTAACATAGCGAGTTTGAAAGAATCAATCCTTACCAAAAGAGAGTGAATCCTCGTAATCTTCCGAGATGATCGCATGAACGGGTTTGCCAAAGGAATCCTCGATGTTTTCTCTCCAAAGTTGATCCACACTAACGATATAGAACCTTCAAGTAGAATCCCGCTAGCGATTCTAATTCATTTTCTAATCTTTTTATATGGAGTGTTTATGATTGATATAGAATGTAAATGACTTTGAATGGACATGATGACTCACAAAATTTTATATCAAAATTTTCAACCAATGGTTCACAACTTTTGCACATAAAAATCAGCCAAGGAGGAGATGAGGGGGACGACCACTTTGTGATATTTTTCATGTGTCAAATTTTGACCCCAAGCTCTTACATTTATAGTTGATATGTTAAGGTTTAATTGAAATCCTATTCTAACTTGAAAACCTCTTTATTTGCCAAAAATAAATATGACTCTCACTCTTCCATAATTATCCTAGAAGTCAATTTCCTACTCCAATTATAAATTTTTTACACTATCCAATTGCTAGATGAGCCCTCCGATTTGGGTTTATTAAATTGGGATAAATCTTTAAATTTAATTAAAAGATCCATTTGATTAATTCTTCCATTAATTAACTAGGCCTATTTAATTTAATTAATCTCTACCAATTTATTCCATCAAACTCAATTAAATAATTCAATTATTTAATTGACTAATTCTTAATTCAAATATTAAGTTAATTTAGATTCCATATAATTAATTAACCACATTAATTAATTATTTCACTCCATCGCGATTTCTCTAATCCAAAATAGGGTTAATTAAATAATCCTATTATATTTAACTAAATAGTTAATCCTCCAAGTTAATTAAATTAAGCACCTATTAATTAATTGGATCCAACTCTTTGAATCATTCCAAGCTTAGAAAAGTTTCTTCTCTTTTTTGTGTGTGACTCTTTATGTTCACAACTAAGCTAATAGTAGGCTTTGCAGCATTTAGGACTTGATAGAGTCCCTCTGTGATCTAATCTCATGATTAAGTTAAATATATGGTAAAAGTCGAGACCCTCTTTAGACTTAATATCAATGATCGTATTTCAAGTCACTTCCTTAATCTCTTTTCAGCAATGCCCTAACCAGAGTCATGCCTGGATCAAACTACTATGGAAATATAGGAGATTCATCCAGTCCATAGGTGGCAAATCCTATATTAATAACTCATTAGTCTCTACACACAAAGACTGTATACCTAACGTAAATCCCTTATGATTGTCAAACAATCAGGAAATATATCAAAGCACATAGTATCATGCACGAGACTACTATAGTCCGTCAAGTCTAAGGACTGATAATGCACTATTATAAAACATAAAATTATTATTCAACAAAATAATTTCCACTAAAAAATTTCATTGGGTCATTCAGTGTCTTGTTCTCCAACAAGCACCCAAATATATGCACTAGCTCTAGACATGTTAAGTGGGTGGAATGGCTCGCCCAATTCAGACCAACTCGACTTGAGCGGCTCATGACCGCCCATTAATAGTGTTGGTGACCTGGGCCGATACTATAGTTATGATATGAGCCCCTATTGGGCCCATAAATCATTAACCAACCAGCCTAACCTGATCCCGCCTCGAGCGCATGACCAGCCCAGGACCAGCTCAAGTCCGAATAGGGTGGGCTGATTTTTTCTCTTTGTTTCTTATTTTTTTGAATTACCTTGAAGCCCAACCATTTTTGGTTTACAATACATGGAAAATGATGTGATGTGTGGGATTTAGAACTCTTGATCTCTTAGTAGGAATTGTAGATGCTAACCATTATGCCAACTCAAATTTTGATATTTTTTTATATTTGTTTATACTTAACAATAAAAACACACACACACACACACATGATTGACATATATTTTGCATGTATTTCGGCTCAATCTTGGCTAGAATGTGTTGATATGCATGCATTATATGAGTGAATAGGGTTTTATTCTTGTTTTGTGGAAAAGGATTACGCTTTGCTCGTTTTGTAGGAATTTATCGCTAATTGTAGCATTTTGGCAACAAATCGGAGCATTGAAATCGCCAATACTTGATGTAAAAACGAAGTTTGGAGTCGAATCGTGAAGAAGTCGGATGAACCGGCAAAAAATGGAAGAAAATAGCCAATTGCTTGATGTTACAAAGTAGCACGGGCGGGCGTGCTCCTTAGCACATCCCGTGCTCAACCAATACTTGAAGACTCAAGAGTGTTCGACCTATAGCACGGGTAGCCCGTGCCATATGGGCACGCCCGTGCTCTCTTGAGGAAGTTGGAAATTTCATGCACCTAGCACGGGCTAGGCGTGCCAAAGGGCACGGCCGCCGTGCTCCTCTCGGGAAAAACAAAGTCCGATCCGTTTTCAACTAGGTTTCACCCAAACGAAGTACAAATAGACACGAGGGCGGCCACAAATAAGGAGACGCTGATTTTTGCCCTAGAAACCAGAGAGAAGAGCAATTTTCCACCGGAAACTTTGAGAGATTGATCAAGACCGCAACCACACCTTCGAGGATTGAATATAGATCGAGAGATCGTCATCATCCCCGAGTTCACTCATTCCATCGTATCGTTATTTCAATTAGTTAGATTTTGATTATGAATAATTTGTCTATGAATTATTTATCTTCGATGTCCGGCTAAACACTTTGTGATTCGAGTTTGGGAGTAGGTTAATAAACACTTTTATTTGATGATTAATAATAATTGAAGTTAATGTTTTCTTCATCTATTCAAGTACTTTGCTTTAATTCTTGTTTTATTAAAAGGCCTTTGATTTAAAACTTGTTTGATGTATTGATTCATAATTTTAACCGATGAGTTTCAATATTAGATCTTGAGTACTTGACACAAATAGATTGCATGATTGAGAAGTCCGTGAATATTTGTGAGACCTTATAATCTTTTGAACTTTTGGGAGTTGGATATCTCATGTTGAGTAGAGATGCTAGCATAGATATTCCAATCAACGCTTTTACATACATCTCGAGAGAGAGGGTAAATTACTTTGGTGATTGGTCTATAGAGAAGAATACATTTAACCTTGGTTTGATTAATCTAATAATAAAAGGGGGATATTAACTGAAACCACAACCCAGGAATCCATCTATCCATACTTGATCTTTCAATCAATCTTTGCTTTATTATTTTAGGATTAATTTCTGCTTTAGTATTAACAAAACCAATCCATCACAGTTCGATCGTTTAGATAAAAATAAGGCTATTATAATCCAATACTTAGTACATTAATTTATTAATCCCTGTGGATTCGACCTTGCTAACCCTATTCTATATACTGCGCCGTACACTTGCGGTGAAGCTAAAAAAATAGGCGAACAAGTTTTTGGCGCTGTTGCCGGGGATTAATTAAATTTTTAGTACTAATATTGCGATAAATAGAACTATTCTTAATCTAGACATTTTTTTTCTTTTCTTTTTAGTTTGTTGTTTAATTTTACTTCTACTGTGGTTGACTTGTTTTCTTTAGTTGGTTCAGGTAGTGCATGATCACTCGCTCGAAGCAAGGAGAATTAGCACCGTTCATACCGGAGGTTGAGGCTTTTGCTAGGCAAAATAGTGCAGCTACTAAACGGGCAGAAAGATAGCAAGACCAAACAATGGCAGGCGTAGAAGAAGACAACAGAGGCAATAACGGGGTCGAAAACGGAGGTAACAACCGGGCCAATAGGGTCAATGTCGAGTTACCAGTACTAGAGGTTCCAGTGGCTCGGCAAATCCAACAAAGAAAGTGATTCGCGATTACTTTCGCCCAATCAATCGCAACTATGGTGGAATTTCCAATGTCCCAATCAATGCGAATAATTTTGAGCTGAAGCCATCACTGATATCGATGGTGCAGTAGAATCAGTTTGGGGGTTTCCCGTATGAAGATCCCAACTCTCATCTTGCGAATTTCATACAGATTTGCAATACTATCAAGATGAATGGGGTGACTGATGATGCTATACGTCTTCGCCTATTCCCTTTCTCTTTAAGGGATAAGGCTAGGAACTGGCTAGACACCCTAACTCAGGGGAGTGTGAACAATTGGGATGAGCTGAGTCAGAGGTTTTTGTTCAAATATTTCCCACCAAGCAAGACACTATAGCTTAAAAGCGAGATCACTCGATTCAGCGGTTTGACTCGAGCCTTTGTACGAGGCCCGGGAGAGATTCGGGATTTGTTGAGGAGGTGCCCGCAAAGACGGATTTCCGAAGATCAACAACTCGCTTCTTTTACAATGGGTTGATGGGGCAGACTAGATCATTTGTAGATGCTGCATTGGGGGCGCGCTACTCGCAAGGTTTCCGGAGGATGCGTTCAACTTGTTGGAGGAGATGGCCATGAATAGCTATCAATGGCCCTCCGAGAGGACTAATGAAAAGGGTAGCCAAGTCTCCGATTCGGACCCAATAAAAGAGTTGACTGCCCAGATGGCCGTATTGACAAACCAGTTGAGTGCTTTGAATAAGGCAAATGAGGGAAACACGGGTGCAAGTAATGGGGGAGTTCCCCCAGATCTGATAGAGGAAGCAAACTATGTGAATAACCGGAATTTCAACAATTTCCGGAACAATCAAAATCCCACTCATTACCATCCAGGCTTAAGGAACCACGAGAACTTCTCTTACGCGAACACGAAGAATGTGATGCAACCACCACCAGGGTTTAACGTGACAAACGGTGTCATTACTGCAGATCCTAAGCCAACCACAAAGGATATGTTCACCTCATTTATGAGTGAGACGAGGAACAAGTTCAATAAGGATGAGGCAAAGATGGATAAAATCGAAAACTATGTCACGCAATTAGGATCCCGGATGAAGAATCTTGAAATACAAATTGGTCAAATAGCTACGATTATTGGTGGGCAAAGATCGAAAAGCCAATTTCCGAGCAACACCGAGGTTAACCAAAGGAGCAAGTGTAAAGCCATTCTTCCGAGGAGTGGAACGGAATACGAGGGGCCAAAAATACCAGAAAATTCTAAAAAATCGCAGACGGCACGCCCGATGCGCCACCGCACGCCGCCTGCCCATGCGTCCTGCTGGAGCGGCGATAGATGTGCCGGGAGATGCAGAAACTGAGGCAATGGCGAGGTTGAGGCCGAGGAAGGAGTTGAGGAACATCGTGCTGAACAAAAAGGGGCTAAGAACCTTAAATCTTCCTCTAACCCTGATATTTCTAAATTTAATGTTCCCCTTCCTTTTCCCCAACGTTTTCAAAAGAAAAAGTTAGATGCGCAATTTGCTAAGTTTTTAGATATTTTTAAGAAACTGCATATTAACATTCCTTTTGCAGACGCATTGGAGCAGATGCCCAATTACGCTAAATTCTTGAAGGATGTTATGTCAAAGAAGCGGAAGATGACTGGTTTTGAGACAGTCAATCTGATAGAGGAGTGTAGTGCAATAATCCAAAGGAAACTACCACAGAAATTAAAAGATCCGGGGAGTTTCACTATCCCTTGTGCTATTGGTGATGTTTTCTTTAAGAAAGCACTTTGTGATTTAGGAGCGAGTATTAACTTAATGCCCTTGTCTATTTTCAAGAAACTTGGATTGGGAGAGGTGAAGCCGTCTACGATCACCCTACAACTCGCGGACCGGTCACTTACTTATCCAAAGGGAATCATCGAGGATGTACTTGTCAAAGTAGATAAATTCATATTTCCTGTGGATTTCTTGGTGCTGGATATGGAGGAAGACAGAGACGTCCCTTTGATACTTGGGCGTCCATTCTTAGCTACAGGGAAGGCCTTGATAGATGTGCAAAAGGGAGAACTCACATTACGGGTTAATGATGAGCATGTTTTATTTACCATCTATAAGGCACTTCGATTTCATGATGGTGTTGAGACTTGTAATTTCATAGACGTAGTTGAATCTTGCATTGATGAGTATGCATATCATACATTGTTTAGGGATGATTTAGAGTTTGGGCTGACACATTCGTGTTCAACTTCAAACATGATGATTGATTATGATAACCAAGACTTGTATGATTGCGTTTGTGCTTTAGATAATATCACGCAGGAACTAACCGAGGAGCGCAAAGAGGCGCGCACATGCATAAAAACGTATGGGAGTCGATTCTACAGGGCGCACGGCCCATGCTCTAGAGCACGCCTGTGTCGTGCGCATAGCCAAAGGAAAATCAAGAAATCGATGACGGCACGGCCCGTGCCAAATGGCATGGGCAGCCCATGCCTAAGGTCGAAGACAACCCTAAGAATTTCAACGACAGACGCGGCTGCCCGTGCCAAATGGTACGGGCAACCCGTGCCAAATGGTACGGGCAGCCCGTGCCGCGTGGGTCGAGAAAAAGAGAAAGACCCGAAGACGGCACGACTCGTGCCCCCGAGCATGGGCAGCCCGTGCGCCCATCCGACAAGACCATCTCGAACCGTAACTCAAACCCTTGCCCGAGCATCTCGGATATGCATTTCTTGGAGCGAATAACACGAGTCCCAGAATCGTATGATCTCTTTCAACTTCAATTCAACTCGATAAATTGCTTAGGGTCTTAAGAAAACATAAGTCGGCGATAGGTTGGTCAATATCTCGATTTAAAAGGCATCACCATCGATTATAATGCATAAGATTAGAATGGAAGATGTCTATAAACCTTCGGTGCAAAATCAAAGAAGATTAAACCCTAAAATGCAACAAGTCGTTAGAAAATAAGTTTTAAAATGGTTAGATTTGGAATTATATATGCTATTTCCGACGGTTCTTGGGTAAGTCCGGTACAAGTGGTGCCGAAGAAAGGGGGATGACGAAGAGTGAGAAACGAAAGTGATGAGCTTATTGCGACTAGAGTAGTTCTTGGATGGCGAATTTGTATTGATTATAGGAAGTTAAATGATGCTACTCGCAAAGATCACTTTCTCCTTCCCTTTATTGATATGATGCTTGATTGTTTGGCGGGATATGATTACTATTGTTTTCTTGATGGTTATTAGGGTATAATAGATCATGATTGCCCAGAGGACCAAGAGAAGACGACCTTTACATGCCCCTATGGTACATTTGCATTTCGCGAGAATGCCATTCGGACTTTGTAATGCGCCCACTACTTTTCAAAGATGCATGATGGCTATCTTCCATGATTTCATTGAGAAAATAATGGAGGTTTTTATGGATGATTTTTCGTATTTGGAAACTCATATGATCATTGATTGGATAACCTTTCTCTAGTTTTTGAGAGATGCAAGGAGACTAACCGTGTTTTAAATTGGGAAAAGTGCCATTTCATGGTACGAGATGACATTGTTTTAGGCCAACGAGTCTCTTCGCGAGGTTTGGAAGTTGATAGAGCGAAGGTCGTGGCAATTGAGAAACTCCCACCTCCAACAAATGAGAAAGCCATTGAAGCTTTTTGGGGCACGCCGGATTCTCTGAAGGTTTATCCGTGACTTTTCTAAAATCACTAAACCTTTAAGTCGCTTATTAGAAAAAGATCTCGCTTTCAATTTTTCCGATGATTGTTTGCAGGCTTTTAAGATTCTGAAGAAGGCTTTGGTGACAACACCAATTCTAGTAGTTCCGGATTGGAGTCAGCCTTTCGAGCTTATGTGTGATGCCAGCGACTTTGCAGTTGGGGCTGTTTTGGGTCAGAAAAGAGACAAGATGTTCAGAGCCATCTACTATGCAAGCAGAATTTTAGACAACGTCCAGCAAAACTACACCACCACTGAGAAGGAAATGCTGGCAATTGTGTTTGCATTCGACAAGTTCCGGTCTTACTTGATTGAAACTAAGACGATAGTCCACATCGACCACATAGCAATAAAATATCTATTCGACAAGAAGGATGCCAAACCGAGACTAATTCGGTGGATCCTTTTGTTACAGGAATTCGATGTGGAAATTTGGGATAGAAAGGGCTGCGAGAATGTAGTAGCCGATCACTTGTCCAGACTGGAATACAAGAATGAGGAGAAAGAAGACACAGAGGCAATTAAGGAGGAGTTCCCGATGAGCAACTTCTGATGTTACAAGCTAAATTCCCATGGTATGCAAATTTTGTTAACTATTTGGTTGCAGGGGTCTTGCCTCCGGATTTATCATCTTATCAAAAGAAGAAATTCCTCCATGACGTCAAGTTCTACATGTGGGACGACCCTTTGCTCTTTAAGAGGTGCGCTGACACCATCATTCGACGATGTGTACCTCAAGAAGAGTGGGAGGGAGTTCTACAACAATGATGTCAATCTTTCTTTACCTTCCGGGGACACTTGAGTCCAACACGTACGGCGGCAAAGGTATTGCAAAGTGGTTTATACTGGCTTACGTTATCTAATGATTGCTATCTATTTGTACAACAGTGTGATAGGTGCCAACGGATGGGGAACAACTCGAGACGACATGAGATGCCCATGACCAATGCCATGGAGGTCGAGCTCTTCAATGTGTGGGGGATTGACTTCATGGGCCCCTTCCCATCTTCGTCGAGTTATCAATACATTCTACTTGCAGTGGAGTATGTATCTCGATGGGTTGAGGCAATTCTGGCACAGACCAATGATGCGCGAGTAGTGCTCAAATTCCTAAAGAAAAATATATTCACTCGGTTTGGAGCCCCGAGAGCTTTGATTAAGGACGGGGGGTCACACTTTGTGAATAAATTAATGAGCACTCTACTTGCGAAGTATGGGGTCAAGCACAAGGTGGCATTAGCATACCATCCGCAAGCAAACGGGCAAGCAGAGGTAGCCAATCGCGAGATTAAGCAGATTTTGGAGAAGACGGTAAATATAAATCGCAAGGATTGGGCCATGAAGCTAGATGACGCGTTATGGGCATATCGGATCGCATACAAGACACCATTGGGCACATCACCGTATCGAGTTAGTATTCGGGAAATTGTGTCACTTGCCGTCGAATTGGAGCACAAGGCATTTTGGGTCTGTGAAGAAGTTAAATTTTGACTTCCAAGCGGCGGGTGAGAAGAGGCTCTTGCACTTAAACAAGATGGAGGAATTCGGGATGAAGCTTATGAAAATTCCCGAATTTACAAGGAGCGAACCAAAAGATGGCACGATTGAATGATAAAGAAGAGGGAGTTTTTACCGGGTGAACAAGTACTTTTGTTTAACTCGCGTCTTAAACTCTTTCCTGGAAAACTTAAGTCGAGATGGTTGCGGCCGTTTGTAATAAAGAGGTGTTAAATCCTCCAGGAATAGTGGAGTTGTTGAGCCGAGATGGGGAGACATTCATGGTGAATGGCCAAAGAGGATCAAGCATTACTTGAGCGGGATCAAAAGGAAGAGGTGACACGCCTCACTTTGCTAGAGCCGTGATCGACTAAACAGGCGTCAAGCTATAAGACGTTAAATTTAGCGCTTGTTGGGAGGCAACCCAATGGTTTTCTGTTTTATTTCTTCCCATGTTTTCTTGGTTTGTTTTTTTCCTTTTCTAAGTTAGGATTTAATTGCTTTCATAGGTTAGAAGTTTCCCTATTTTTTATTTAAAAAAAAAACGAGTTGTGTGCGGTACCTAGCACGGGCCGACCGTGCCATAGGCGCATGCCCGTGCTGGTACCAGGTTTTGGGTTGTGAACTTCGGCACCCCGCACGGGATACCCGTGCGCATTACGCACGCCCGTGCGGTGCCCAGGTCTTTTTGGGGTCGAAACTTCGACCCCTAGCACGGGCGGCCCGTGCCATAGGGACACGCCCGTGCGCTATTCTGCAGACTGATTAAAAACAACAGGGAGTTTGGGTTTTCTCACAAACCCTTCTCTCTCTCTCGCGTGCAAGCAATAGAAAATCGAACCCCCTCCAATATTTTTCGAAAATCTCTCTAGATTATCACTCCAAATCACTTCTCACACTACTCTAGCACGAATTACACTTGTGAAATTGCTTTGAAGCAAGAAATTGGGGTAGTAAGCACCTAGGGCTTCAAAGTTCAACTCTCTTCAAAATTCTAGGGATTTAAGTTATGAATTGCACTTTTTTATTTCGAATTTCCTGAGGATTATGAGTTAGGGTTGCTATATGATGCTTGTTTGATACTTGTACCATGAATTTAATTGAAATCTTCTATTGGGCATTTTATCGAACACCTTGTGGGTTGATAAATTAAGATGATTTTGGGTTGATTGCTTGATGGATTATACATGAGCTAAATTGTTTAGGGTGTTAGTGGATAAGATTCTCAGCAATTATATTGGTATTTGAGTTGACAGCTAAATTGTGGATTAAATTGTTGAGATGAGACACTATGCCTTTGTTGGATTGTTGTATGTATTCATCCGTTTTCTTATTTTACTTGGCACGTACGGGTTCTCACGATTGTTTTGCCAGGTACTCATCTGAACTAATGGCTGAACCAAGGAACCGACTGAATAGAGGTAGACGAGGATGGGGGGCCGCACGCACGAAGCGCCACCACACCCGGACAACCCCGAGGCTTACGGGCTCACTATTACCAAGAATGACATACTGGATAAGTGGAATCGGCTCATCACTCGTTTTTTCGCACCCACAATCTATGCTGACGATGAATGTACCTGAACTCTCGGGATACACGAGAAGGTGTGGCAAATGTTTGAACGAGTTGGATGGACCGCGTTCATGCAAGGGCGGTGGCCAACCTACAAGACACTCGCACTTGAGTTCTTAAGCACCGTCCAGGTTACGGAAACGCTATCAAGAAATGAGCCTCGGAAAATCCATTTCAGGATGGGCAACGAATGGAGGAACATCACTATTGCCGAATTGAATCAGATTTTTGGGGTACCATCATACGCCCCATATCGAACAAAGCTGCAAATTACAACTCGCGTGAATTCTGGAGGTTGTTGACGGAAACCCCCAAAACCGGCCTCATGCAATATGCGGCATGCTCATCCAAGACCTCGGCACTCGCAACCCCGTATTCCGTTACATCCAAAAAGTGACAGCCCATTCGGTGTTCGCCGGTTCAACAACGGGGTATGCAAGCGAGGAGCTATACCTACTTTGGTGTATGCTCACCCGCACCCCTTATAACATGGCGGCATACTTTGTGGAACACGCCGTTTACGTACAACAACATGACGTGGGGAAAATACTAATTGGGGGAATGATAACCCCCATCGCACAGCATTTTGGGGTCAATATGAGCCGAATGGAGCCATTAATGGGCAGCCGAAGCATCAACATGAGCGCCCTCCACACCATGAAGATCATCAGTGACGAGGAGAATATCCTTTGTTTTCTACAAAAAGTCTGGTCGGCTTTCCCCCTCCCTAACCTGCAGCTCACAGCTGTGGTGGACAACCAACTCAACTGGCTCATGTACTTTGAAGCCCATATCAGTGCCATGGACGGTTTGACAACACGAAAAAGGAGGAGGGTAGCCGAGTTACCCGATGAAGAGGACTTGGTGATGGAGGTGCAGGAGTATGATCGACAGGAGAGGGGATTCGAGCTGGGCTTCCAACAGGGAGGCTTCGAGCAGGGCGGCCCACAGAGGTGGCCCGACATTCCAGAGAGCTCCAGCCAAGGTGAGGAGCGTGGGGGGAAATACGATCATGATAGGTTCTGTGCTTTTGAGGAAAGCTTGCGCCAGCATAGAGACGACTTCAGTGCTTTCCGAGAAGTCCAAGAACAAAGGTACCAAATCCAGGAGCAAAGGTACCAAGCCCAGGACTTGTGGTACCAAGCTCAAGAGCAGCGGGAGTTGGAGATATTGCAGACATTGCATCGGATTGAAAATTGGCATATCTCCCAGGGCCACTTTCTGCCGCCACCCCCACAGTGATCCAGGTCCTATCCACACTTTTCTTTGAAATTCTACCTTCTCTTTCATGCGCTATAATTTCATTCAAGTTTGGGGGGGAGAGGTAGTACGTTTTTTGATGGGTGTGGCATTTGCATTCATTTAGTTGCATTTAGAGCATATAGGTTGTTTAGCTTCATGTTTGAATTTTTTTATGGTTTTAGCACGTTTATCGCTTTAGCACGTTTATTGCTTTCCTAGTTGTTAGGTAGTGAGTTAACCGCTATTGTGTGTTTGTTGTGTTGATTGTGATCTTGATCTTGGGAGCATTTGCGGATCGGTTTGTGTTGTTTTGAATTGGATGTTGAGTGTGAGTTGACCGGGTTGAAAATAGTTAATATGGAGCATGTGATTATTGGATCATGGTTAACGTACTTTGAATTATGCACTTACAAGCCTGTGAGCTTTTGAGCCTTTACTACTTTCATATTATGCAGTCTAGTTTGTGTTTGAGTGTGTCAGTCATGTTTATTTGAATTCTAGAACTTGCTCTGGTATCTCCGTCAAAGTCACATGTTGTATGCATTCATGAAAATGATTTTAGGCCATTTTTGTTAAGCCCTTCAAGCCTTTTTGCCTACCTTATGATATTTGATTTCCCTAGTTAGCCAATTTGAACCTATTGCCTGATTTTTTGATAGCCACATTGCAAGTCTTAGAACTTTGTATGATTTATCTGTTACCCTAAGCTTGAGTGTATAACATTGAGAAAAAGGGGATGAAAAAAGGGTTGAATGAATGGGTGTCAAGAAGTTAGAAAATGTGTACATGTTGGGTGCTTGGGAATAAAAGAAAAAAAAGGAGAAAAAAGTGAAGAATACTCACAAGGAGTCGAAAAAAAAAATCGACGGCAAATAAGTGAGTCGGCCAGAAGTGAAAAAGGGCTGGAAATTATGATGTAAGGCGAAAGGGAATGATGTGTATGAAAAAGAAGGGTGAAATAGAGAAGTGATAGGAGATAAGACGATTGGGAGTACATAGTTGATTTGAATTAGAATAATGATTTGAGAAAAACAATGTGTTTACCAATCTATACGCTTGAGTTGAGTCACTTTATCCATATTTCCCTACCTTTACCAAAGAGCCTTCATTACAACCATAAAAAAAGTCCTTTCTGATTTGTGAATTGCATACAAACGAGTGGCGGAAATGTGAGACGATTTGCAAGCATATGGTAATTCTGCAAAATTGATATGATTTGAGCGAATACACACGTCCCTTATCATTCTAGTGAGTAGAGTATACACTTTATCCCTGAGAGACGTGATTTGAAGTGTTTTACCATGATTGTGATAGACTTATGCTCCGTGTTGTTATTTAAAACTTGGTTGGTTTGTGCTTAATGTCCATTAATAAATGACATGAATTGTGATGCGGTGTTCTTGAGTTGCTCTTATTTACCCCATTTGTGTTGTCTTGTTTATAAAGTGTTGATCGGACTATCAATGATTTAAGTTTGGGGGTTTGATTGACATGTATTTTGCATGTATTTTAGGCTCAATCTTGGCTAGAATGTGTTGATATGCATGCATTATATGAGTAAATGGGGTTTTATTCTTGTTTTGTGGAAAAGGATTACACTTTACTCATTTTGTAGGAATTTATCGCTAATTGTAGCATTTTGGCAACAAATCGGAGCATTGCAATCGCCAATACTTGATGTAAAAGACAAAGTTTGGAGTCGAATCGAGAAGCAGTCGGATGAACCAGGCGAAAAATGGAAGAAAATAGCCAAGTGCTTGATGTTACAAAGGCGAGAGCACGGGCAGGGCATGCTCCCTTAGCACATCCCGTGCTCAACCCATACTTGAAGACTCAGTGTTCGACCTATAGCACGGGCAGCCCGTGCCATATGGGCACGCCCGTTCTCTCCTCAGGAAGTTGGAAATTTCATTCGGCACCCAACACGGTGGGCGTGCCAAAGGGGCACTACTGTGTGCTCCTCTCTTGGGAAAACCGGACTCGGTCCATTTTCAACTAGGTTTCGACCCAAACGAAGTAGACACGGGCGGCCACAAATAAGGAGACGCTGATTTTTGCCCTAGAAACCGAGAGAAGAAAAGCGATTTTCCACCGAAACTTTGAGAGATCGATCAAGACCACAACCACACCTTCGAGGATTGAAGATAGATCAAAGATCGTCATCATCCCCGAGTTCACTCATTCCATCGTATCGTTATTTCAATTAGTTAGATTTTGATTATGATTAATTTGTCTATGAATTGTTTATCTTCGATGTCCGGCTAATAAACACTTTGTGATTCCGGGTTTGGGAGTAGGTTAATAAACACTTTTATTTGATGATTAATAATAATTGAAGTTAATGTTTTCTTCCTCTGTTCAAGTACTTTGCTTTAATTCCTATTTTATCAAAAGGCCTTTGATTTAAACTTGTTTGATGTATTGATTCATAATTCTAACCGATGAGTTTCAATACTAGATTGAGTATTTGACACAAATAGATTGCATGATTGAGAAATCTGTGAATATTTGTGAGACCTTATAATCTTTTGAACTTTTGGGAGTTGGATATCTCATGTTGGTAGATATCTAGCATAGATATTCCAATCAACGCTTTTACATACATCTCGAGAGAGAGGGTAAATTACTTTGGTGATTGGTCTATAGAGAAGAATACGTTTAACCTTGGTTTGATTAATCGATAATAAAAGGGGATATTAACGAAACCACAACCCAGGAATCCATCTATCCATACTTGATCTTTCAATCAATCTTTGCTTTGTTATTTTAGGATTAATTTTTCTTTAGTATTAACAAAACCAATCCATCACATTCGATCGTTTAGATAAAAATAAGGCTATTATAATCCAATACTTAGTACATTAATTTATTAATCCTGTGGATTCGACCATGCTAACCCTATTCTATATAATGCGCCGTACACTTGCGGTGAAGCTAAAAAAATAGGCGAACAACACACACACACAAAAAGAGCAAGGCCCGTTGGCCCAACTCGTGAAGCCGAGACCCAGGCACGGGACCAGCCCACTAGAGGCGGGCTAATGGGCCAAGTCGGGCCTAATGTTTCAAAAATTATTTAGTCTAGCCTTACCCGCCCGAGAGGTGGTCCTTTTCGAACCGACCCATCTAAGAGCCGGGCTACATGGGCTGGCTGGTGGTGTGATCCAGCCCATTTAACACCTCTAACTAGCTCCATATGCCAATGTATATGGAAAGGAGACATTTCTCATTTTAAGCATACATCACATGTGAGTTTCTTGGGCTTCTCGATATTACATCTTAATGAACCCCCAACTAGGAATATTATTTAAGATCACGATCATAAAGACGTCATTCCATGGCCATCGAATGTGTGACCACGCCCTATAGCTAAATGTAATCTAGGGACTTTATACAATTGACAATACAATTAATGATAAAGAAAATTTCAATTATTAATATATTTCAAACAAGATCATTTATAGACTAGAGTACATAAGCTACTATCAATTGGCTCGTCGGACACTACTCTAATAATAACTACTTTTAATACAATCGCAAAAATAATAAAAATCAATTTACTTACAAAGAAATATGTGAGTAAGTATTAATTAAAAAATTATGTCACAACTAAAGATGCGACAAAATTCCGATAAACCAAAACTATGGATAAAATCATTGTATGTAAATATTTACCGAACAAATCTAAAATTGTTAGTAAATACCTAGTGAATTAGAAGGTGGTTGTTAGGAAATTTATTGTTTAGATTTTGATGAATGCCATGTAAAGCATAGACTAGAAAGTTGGCACCCCATTTTCTTTGTAATTTGTATTGTAATAGATAGGGTTGTACTAGCTGAGTCAAGTCAGCTATGCCTGGACATACAAGATGTCAACTGAAGACTGGGATGAAGACTCCGCTGTGAAGCAACTGAGTATAGCAAGGAAAAGAAGACAAGAACTCGACTGAAGGAGTAGCAGCTATGATACAGCTGTGTGAAGTGTCAGTCAAGTCAACTCAAGATAGCCAAGTCTCAAGTTGAAGTGACAAATGAGTCATCCAATGATTGGAAGCTGTCTCGAAGTCACCTGGGGAAGTTAAGGAACTGCAGTCAAGTCAAGACAACTGAAAAGAATCCATTGCACATAAGTCAAGAATATTACCTAAACAAGTTCCATGCTGTCATGTCTTAAAGTGCTCAGTCCCAGAAGCGTGCAAAAGGAATAAACCATTGGGAAGCATTACACCTTGTGTCAGACTCTGAAAATCTGAAAGTTCATTTAAATACGAGGAAATGTCAAGATCAAGGACTGCAACAAGACAAGCCAACAAATACAAGTGACTTTTGAAATCAGCCTATCTCTTCAACGGGCAGATTTTTGAAAGTTCACTATAAAAGGCTGAGGAATCACTTAGAGAGAGGGTTACCTGAACCACGAACATTCAAGTTATTATTCAAGCAGTAACCTGCAAAAATATTCTCAAGTTATTCAAGCAAATCCTCAAGCCTAAATTTCGAAGCAAATCAATCCAACACCAAGCTGTGAAGGAAAGACAACTTCAAACTGTTGAAGAGGAAACTTTTGAAGAATCAAAAGGGGTCTACATTCTAAGGAGAATTGTAGAAAGGTTCAAGGTCGAACCAGTCTCAAGGTATTGGAGGGCTTCGTGATAAAATCCAAGAAGCTTGAGCAAGTAAGTGAAGTAGCAAAGGTTTGCCTGTGAAGAAGTTCGAGCCGGAGTCGGACGAGGAGCCATTTGTGTGACCAAGGCATCTCAGATCGAGTCCCAAATGATTAAGTCACCGTGTGTGATCAAGACTTGCATCCTGGACTAATAACCACTTTGTACTCGATCAATACTTAGTGGATTCCTCCGGGAGTTGGAGAAGAGAGGATTAGAAGAATTATCCCATCTTGAACCTCTATAAAATTTATTGTGTCATTTACATTTCAACATTTACTTACTTGTATATCATTTAATATCGCTATCCAATTGATATTTAACAAAGCGCTAAAACCAAGTATTAAAACATATTTAAACCAAATTCAAGGGTGTTAAGTCTTCATTTGAAAATCTCATCACAACCAAGTTAAGTATTAGACTAAACAACTAAGTTATTCTATCAACGGCTCGAATCAGTCGTTGAGTGGCTAACTCTTTGGTTAACTAACTTAGTTGTCCATCAAGGACATAGTGTATGAAATTAACTCGAACTAATTTAAAAGGACTAAATCGAAATGTTGGTAAGGTTTATTCAACCCCCTTCTAAACCTTACTCACACCCCTTGGGACCTACAAGTGGTATCGAGCGGTTGATTCATTGAGCATCTCGCACTAGGTATTGAACTAGATCTCCAATCTTTCAAAGAAGATTTTTAACACTTGTTCTTTCAAAAGCCATTTTTTTTTAAAAAATAGCAAAATTATTATCATGGAAGCAAATTTGACATGCATTCCTATGTTCACCATTGAAGAATTTGATGATGGAAAATACGTATGCGAGACTCATCTATCGACTTTACATGATGAAATGTGGATAGTGATAGAGGATGGGCCACGCGCATATAATGAAGGTGAACACAATCGCAAGGAGAGAGCATTGCGGTGAAGGAGAGGAGGATGCTCTTCCTAGACCAGCTATGGTTGAAAAACCAAGAGCTGAATGGACAAATGATGACAGAAAACGATACAACTTGGACAATGTCGCCAAGGATATACTTTACAAGACTTTGGACAAAGCCATGTTCAACAAAGTCAAATCTTGCAAGACAACCAAAGAAATCTGGGATAAACTAACCCTAATTTGTGAAGGATCTGAGCAAATCAAGGAAAACAAATTATCTGTTGTTGTTCAGAAATTTGAAAACATTGCAATGCTTGCAGGTGAAATGATGGACCAGCTGGATGCTAGATTCACTGAAATTACAAATGAGCTCTCAACACTTGGGAAAGAATACACACAAAAGGAGATGTGTATGAAGATATTAAGGAGCCTCCCAGTTGAGTGGGAAATGAAGACCATGGCTCTAAGGCACTCGATGGACCTATCAAAAACATCCAATCATGAACTATTCTCAGACCTTAAAGCCTATGAGTTTGAGCTGAGAAGAAAGGATCAAGAGGAGATAGCTGTACCCAAAACAGCTGCACTCGTAGTCAAGGAAGGGAAGAGAGCTGAGACCAAAGAAGTCATTGACCAGGAGGAAATTGCCTTGATGGTTAAAAGATTCAACAAGTTCTTCAACAAGAACTACAAAAGGAACAAAGATGAATCCTCCAGAAGACATTCAGCTCCCTCCAAGTCAAGGGAAGATAGGCCACCAAAGAGAGCATAATATCAAAAGGTCGAATATCAAAGAGCAGACAACCCAAGAAATGAGAGAGCTAATCAAAAAGTTGAAAACCTGTGTTGGAATTGCAGACAACCAGGACACTTTGCCATTGACTGTCCGTATCCTGTAGTCAATAAATACATGAATGAAGAAGAAAGAAAAGTCTTCAGAGAAAGAAGGCAAGAAAAGAAAAGAGCAATGTTGTCGCCGAGAGGCCGATACAACTAAGTCAAAAGAAGCGACAGACTCGAGAGTAGTGAAGTCGACTACTCAAGTGACTCTGAAGAAGAGGCCTTAATCTGTCTAATGGCTAAAGAACAAGATCAACCTGACCAAGAAGATGAGGTACACTCTAACTCATGTCATTCAAATTCTAGTGATAGTGATTGTGACACACACACTTCATCACCCACTGATCTTTATGATCCATTAGGCAAAATGATGAAAGATTTTGAGCACATTAAATCCTCACACTCACTATTAAATGAGGAAAACAACCAACTCAAAAGTCAAAACTCACGGTGACTAAGGAGCTAAGTACTCTAAGTTACATAGTGATGAGAACAAAGAGTCAAGGTGAAAATGCTAAACTAATAGCAGAGATAGTCTGCTATAGAAAAGAGAGAAAATAATCTCAAAATGTGATTGCTTCATTCATAAAGGCATCTAAATCATTGGATGACCTTATCATGAGCCAAAACGAATGTGGAGACAAGACATGCATAGGATTCAATTCCTTTGTGCATAGTTAAACTCCAAGAGTGATCTTGGAAAAAGGATCTTCAAGTAATGAAGCATCTCAAAAATCCAAGACACCAAATGTTGAACACACGATTATTCCAAAGCACAATCACAAACAAACGGCCTTGGATATAAAGGAAAAGGAAAACAACTTGATTGAGTATCTTTGAGAGGTTAGCGAGAAGAAAAGAAGCAGAGTTCCTCAAAGCAAACTCCAAAAGGAAGTACTGTGAAGAAGAAAAAGAGCTACCAAAATCCCCAGAAGTTCTATCAAAGAAACACAAATAATGGGAATGGTAGAAACTACCCAAGTCAAGCTGATTGGAATAATGTGAAATATCATCAAAGACCTATGGAATACAAGCCTAAATGGCAAAGGCCTAGAACTCAACAAAGGTCATTCCAAAGGCAAAAGAGTTATTATCAGCACACATATGCACCCAGACACTACACTCAGAGATATCACATTTACCCAAAGAAGGCAATTGCTAAAACACACACACACATCATACAGACAAAAGAGATAGATGTATGAACCTAAAGCCCCCAAGCAATTTGCCAAAGTAAATTATGATTATGGCACAGATAGATGGCAACCCCTTAGAGCCAAATCATTTGGCTATAGATTGGTTGGATCATCTTACAAAGACTAACCCTTCAGGACCCAGGCAAGTATGGGTACCTAAAAACTAATTTCCTTGATTGCAAGTTCAAGGAACAAGCGAGTGCCAAGGAACCTGGTACATGGATAGTGGCGCATTCCGGACACATGACAGAAACAAGTAAAATCTATCAAAATTCAAGGAGATTAGAGGTGTAAAAGTCATATTTGGAGGAAATGAAGCTCAGGGGAAATAAGAGGCTTTGGATCCATCAAGAAAAATGGATTAGAAATCACAGATGTTGCATATGTTGAAGGTCTTAATTTCAACTTGTTAAGCATCAGCCAACTCTGTGACAAGGGCTACAATGTTGGATTCAATATGGGAGTATGCCAAATTAAAGACACTGAATCAAATGAAGTGGTGTTGCAAGGATCCAGACAAAACAACATGTATGTGGTAGACTGGTCAACTGCTACACCAATCACTTGTCTGCTAGCAAAGAGTACAGCCGAATCAAGTTGGCTGTGGCACAAGAAGCTGAGTCACCTAAATTTCAAGACAATTAACTAGCTTGCAAGAAGTAATCTTGTAGAGGGACTTCCAGACTCAGTGTACAAGAAGGAAAGTCTTTGTGATGCATGCCAGATGGGAAAGCAAATCAAATCATTATTCAAAGAAAAGTCAAGTCCATCTTCAACAAGGATATTGCATCTGTTGCATATGGATCTATTTGGTCCGATTGAGCAAGCCAAAGCAAAGTGGAAAGAAATACACTCTAGTAGTGGTGGATGATTATTCAAGATGTACATGGACAATCTTCATGTGTAAAAAGAAGGAAACCTTGCGAAATTACCCATTGATGAAAAGAGTTCAAAATGAGATAAGTCAAACCATTACAAAGATAATATCGATAGAGGAACCGAGTTTGTCAATGGAATAATAACTCGAGTATTGTGTTGAAAATGGTATTGCTCACAAATTATCTCTGCACAAGGACTCCACGAATGAGAATGGAGTTGCGAGAAAGAAGGAATAGAACTCTCAAGGAAGCAGCAAGGACCATGTTAGTCAAGCGGGGTTGCCTAAAAGATTTTGGTGAAGTTATAAACACCGCATGCTATACTCAAAATAGATGCATGATTAATAAACGGTGACAAAGACTCCTATGAAATTTGGACATGGGGAGAAAGCCAAATGTTGGGTACTTTAAAATATTTGGATGTAAATTCTTCATCCACAACAATGGGAAGGATAATCTAAAGGCTTTTGATGCCAAAGTGATGAAGGTATCTTCTTGGGATACTCGGTGAAAGCAAAGCCTATAGAGTCTTGAACAAAAGAACTATGGTCACGAAGAGTCCATCCATGTAGTGTTTGATGAACCTAATGTAAATGGAGAAGACTTTGAGGAGTTTTTCGATAATTTGAATCACCCAATGTGCGAGAAGAGTCCCTATGTTGAAGTCAAGTCGAGTAATTAATCAAGGTGAAGATGAGATAGTTGAATCTCAAAGACAATTTGGACAATCTGCAACTAAGTGATGATGAAAGAGCTGCTCAAGAAAACACAAGTGCAAGAAGACTGAACCCAGCTAACTTACTCCAACCTGATGTGAGATGGCCGAGAGACCATCCACCAGAGCTAGTCATTGGAGATGTAAGAGATGGTGTAAGAACCAGATCCATAGCTCAACAAGAAGCAATGTTCACTTGTTTTATTTCCCAAATAGAACCTAAAGATGTGTCCCAAGCACTGGATGACACACATTGGATTCAAGCCATGCAATAAGAGCTGAATCAATTTGAGAGAAATAAAGTTTGTGAATTGGTTCAAAGACCAACTCATCGAGAATGTTATTGGCACAAAATGGGTTTTGAAACAAGATGAATGAAGACGGTTCGCGGTAAGATACAAAGCAAGATTGGTAGCCAAAGGGTATTGCCAAGAAGAAGGGATAGATTTTGATGAAACCTTTGCCCCTGTTGCAAGATTAGAAGCAATAAGGATGTTTCTTGCCTATGATGCACACAAGAACTTCACTGTATATCAACTGGATATAAAAAGTGCATTCTTGAATGGATTATTGGAAGAAGAAGTCTATGTTGAACAACCTCCAGGATTTGAGCAGAAGACTCTTGGAGATAAAGTGTACAAGCTCAAGAAAGCTCTATATGGATTGAAACAGGCACCTAGAGCATGGTATGATACATTATCTCAATTTCTGACAGATAATGGATTCGCCAAAGGCAAAGTGGACAGAACACTCATCAGAATTTCAATATGCACCAAAAGAAAGCCATATGATTGCAGCTAAGAGAATCCTAAGATATTTGAAGGGATTCCAGGAAGTCAGCTTATGGTATCCAAAGGAAGGAGGATTCAAGCTTATTGGTTACTCGGACTACGACTATCTTTGGATGTAGAGTTGACAGGAAGAGTACTTGTGTACATGTCAAATGCTTGGAAATAGATTGGTTTCTGGTTTAGCAAGAAGCAAAATTCAATAGCCACATCCACACGGTGAGCAGCAGTACAAAAGTCGGGCAATTTGTTGTGCCCAAGTCTTATGGATGAGACAATAGCATTTGAGAGATTGTGAAATTGAAGAAAAAGAGATTCTAATTATGTGTGATAACACACAATCTTTGTTGCAATCCCTCAAAATCCCGTGTTGCACTCAAGAACAAAGCACATTGATGTCAGATATCATTTTATAAGAGATCATATTGAAAAGAAGGACATCACCTTGGAATACATGTCAACTGATAAACAGTTAGCTGACATATTCACAAAGCCATTATGTGAATCAAGATTTGAAGAGCTTAAGCATGAGCTAGGGTTAATTGAGTGAATTGACACTCAGAAAACTCAAGGAGAAGAGATGGAACGAGAAAAGATGAAAATAGAGTTGAGGTCATGAACTAACTAAGTACATCAGTCGTATCGGAAAATCAGTTGCATCAAGTTAGCTGACAGCTGAGTACCTATGTGAAAAGAGAGAAGAGTTGAATCAGCTAAGGAGTAAGCTAAGTTATTTATGAGCAAAGTGACAAAAATGCAGTCGTTTTTAATAAGCGGGAATGTTTTAAGGATGACGTCAGAAAAAAAAAGGACAGTACAATCAAAAGCTACACGACAAAGCATATGATTGGATATAAATCTTTGCCGCATTAAATGCGAGAAATTAATTGCTAATCGGCGTGCAAAAATCGAGCCGTTGATCTTGATCAAATTTCAAAAACCGTATGCACGTCCTTTCATAACCCATACATATACCATTTCGTCCGTTTTCTCTCTCACACTACACCAAAACTGTTCATCTCTCCAAAAGCAAAGATTGTATTTTTCTCTCAAAACCCTATCAATCTTCAAGGCAAATTTCTAAGGTTTCATTCAGTAAAACTCAAAAATGGCAACTACCTATGATTTCGCTAAGTTGGGAAAGCAAATCCTCACTGGTTCTACCGTGGATTTCTAAGGGATGATCAAACAGGGGTCCGATGAAACCCTTGTGAATAAGATAGCTAAGAAAATGGAGAAATCTGGACTGAAACCCTTTCTCACGATGGAATTTCAGATGACGTATGTGGAAGAGGTCGCACAGTTCTACGTGAACACTGAAGTTCACGATGAAGGCATCAAGTCGTACGCTCACGGAAAGGAGTTTACGATCGCTGCGAGGATCTAGCGGAGCATTGCTTTTTGCCGTTGGAAGGGTACCGAAAATTTTCGGCGATGTAAACCTGGTTGCGCATGGAAGGAAGTGGCCAAACCCGATTGTCTTTGCGAAAGTTGTCTACACAGCAGACAAGAAGCTGCTGAAGGAAGATTACCATAAGCTATTGGACATTGTTGCCAAGTGTGTAGACATAAAATTTGGAAGCTTTAATCAGCTATCCAAAACCAAGCTGATCGTGATGGCTGCGATCATGGATGAGAAGAAGGTAAAATGGGATGAGTTTGTATACAATGACGGACTACTGCCAAAATGTTGGAAATAAGTCTTTCAAGGAAGATGGGTCGTTCGGAGGATCCTGGGGTATGACCTTGTGATTGGCCGGTTGATGGAGGTGAAAGGAGTTCCACTCCGACATGGAAAGGCGTTCCATGTCAAAAAGAAAATGTTCAGATCAAATCTTTCCGGAGCTCAGAAGAGAGCTTATGCCAAGAGAACGGACACCAGTGAGGGGGAATCAGCTGATCCCGAGGAAACAACTGTCTCCTCCCCTCCAAAGAAGAAAGCTGCTCCTGCACCTGCAAAGAAGAAGACTGCTCCTGCGGCAAAGAAAACAACTGCACTTGCCCCTGCAGCCGCAACTGAGAAGGAACCTCAAATACCTTCTCAAGTTGTCAAGAGAAAGAGGACTGGCAAGCCAAGAAAGCCAGCTCCTCAGACCACGAAAGTAGCACCAGCCCCCGCCGCCCAGGACTCTGAAGAAACTGTATCCGAACCAAGAATTCCTCTGGTGAGGACCAAAAGAAGAAGACTCTTCAAGCGTTCAGAGCTTGAGAAAACAGTTGAGTCTGGCACTCAGCTGGAACAAATTGCTGAAACAGCTGGATAAGTATGAGTCTCCAGAGATAATTGATGAAACCGCCAAGTCTGCTGAGGCCAATCAGTAGAGGCAAGTCGAAGACCCAGCTGTGGACAGAACATCTGAGGAACAAGTAACAGCTGAGACAACTAAGTCTCCTATCGATAGGGCTGTGTCTCCGCCCACGACAGATGTTGCTGAGGGTGAAGAGCAACAAACTCTACTACCTTCCATTCCTGAGAAAGATGTACAGCTGGAAGATGATGACGATGATGTGATCATGCTATCTCCACCATATCCAGACATCCAAAATCGTCTGCGAGAATGGAGGAAGTGGAAGTTGAGTCACTCTAGGGTGCGGTTTGAACACCCGAGTTTATTGAGGAGGAAAAGGAACTCTTGGGTTCCTTGAAGTTGATACAATCTTTGCAAGCGCTTGATGAGGATAAGCGCATCAACATCGCAAATTCGAAAGGAGAACGAACAAGCTAGGCGTGCAGAGAGGAAGCGAAGCTCGTGCAAAAGCCGTGTTTGTCCTCTAACTAGAACCACCGATCATGCTCCTCCACATTTGACATACTTTCGAGAAAGTGATGAGGATTTGGACCCCGCATGAGATACAAAAAAATTGGAAATACTGCAAGCCATGCGAGAATCAAGATGATGCATGAGCGGCGGTGATGGAAGGACCGGGAGAGTCTTCCAAATCTCGGCTAAAGATTGATCTATTGGGAGTGGTACAGATTGACTTGTCATTGCTTTGCAACCACTTCCCGACTCACTCACGAGGATGGATCTAGGGGACTTGGCGATGAAACCGGGAACCTAGGGACCCAAGTCGAGCCAACCCCTCGAAGGTGTCTTACCACCCCCACTATTTGAACACTCAAAGGACACGGCCGGGAGTTTGGAGAAGAGTGACCCCAACAAAGTCACTCGGTGGTGTGCCACCAGGGAAACTCCTCCCGCTGCGGCTAGGTCGGAGGTTGTTGCGGCATAACTCCACCATGAATCTCGGAGGCGAAGTGGAGAAGGAACAAAAAAAGAAACACAACAAGTTCTCTTTGAAGAAGCTCGAGGCAGTTGAGACTGTCTCACGGTTGCCAAGCGCTCTGCAGCCGAGGATCCTGGCGATGCGTCGAGGCACATGATGGTTCGCCCGGGAGTTAACACTGGCAATGAAAGTGCAATCCACGGAGTTAAGACTCCGTGGATGCTACCGTAGAAGACCCTAAGACAACCGAGTCTCACCGAAGGAAACGTCAGGCCTTAGCTGCGCGATTGAGGCTGCAGGAGGTATCAAGGTCTACGGGAGGTTGAGACTTCCGAGGTAAAGAGAGGAAATCAGAACATCCCTTAGGTTATCATTGATGCAATCGAGAAGGAGATAAGTGCCCTTCATGATTCCCAAGACAACCCCGATGTAACTTTTCCGGGATCGAAGGTGAAGATGAAGCCGAGTCATCCCCTTTGTTGCAAGTCAAAAAGACTCGATTGAGGATGTTCTTCCTAGCACGAGTAAGCGAATTCAAGGCTGCTCGTCAAAAGTTCAATTTTGATGATGAGCCAAGCCTTGAAGACTCATCATCGTCCGATGACGTTGATGGTGCAGCCAAGGACACGCAAATTCATTTAGAAGTAAAGTAACCGAGGCGAAGAAGGCTGTTGAGACAGTGAGGCTCGATCGGGCCAACCCCACACCAAGGCCCAGTGATCGAGTCCTCTGCGCAGGCTCCCAACGCTGCAGCAGAATCGACTCAACCAGGCACATCACGGCCACGAGTCACTATTGAACATATTCCCTATGTCTGTGATGATACATTTGAAGAAACGTTCCCTTTCTCACTGGAGCTACCTGACCTGGATGAAGAACAAGCTAGAGAGCAGAGACGCTTCCATAACCTGATCCAGTCATTCCCACAGATACCATCGTCCCATCAAATTTTGATTTTGATGTTGCTTGGCCGCCAGCTGAGACAGAGGTGACAACTGAGGTTCGAGAAGTCTTCAAGGCAATCTTTGCAGAGATCGAGAAGATGGAAAGGCACCAGGCCTCACTGGATATGCGATGGATAACAAAAGATGCAAATCTTACAGCTGATCTGCGTGGAATAATAATCAGAATCCGGGAATGGTGGCAACAGCAGCAGACAATGCGTGTGGAACAGGTTCGATATTTCAAAGCATTGTACAATAAAATGCTAGTCTGGAGCGCTGATAATGCTGACATGAAGACGAGGATGCAAGAAAATATTGATAGGATGCATGCCTCTCATACCACTGAAATGGAACTGCTGCGAGAATTTCATCGCAAAGAACTTCTGCGCGTGGAGGAAAACATGAATGAAAAGTTCATCCTCCTTATGGCTGAAATGAAGCTGGTGGCAGCCGAATCCAAAGCCACCCGCTCAGAATTCCGTGCAGCATACTCCGCAGCAGACTCCAAGCAAAACTCAGCTATCAGCCGCCTAGACTTCATGCTTGCTGGCATGTTTCCAGGGGTTCCTCTCTCCTTCGATGATGCCAAAAAGGGGGAAGAGGAATACCTAAAGACGTTGAAAGGATCGAATCTTTGAGAAGAGGCGAATGTTGAGAAGCGAGAAGAAAATAGTGAGCAAAGAGAAGAAAGATAAGGGAAAATCCGTTGAGGGGTAAGGTTCAAAGGAGATGACCTTAATGGTTGCTAGAACCCTCAACAAGGACTTGTCACAACCGACATCATCGTAAACTTCGGTGACTCTGCGGCTCCAACACTCTGTTGTGCCCATGTCCGAGAAGAGCAAGATAGTAGAAGCGAGAGATGAAAGAGGTTGAAAGAAAAATGGATGCTCGTGCGATGGACATACTCGAAACAATACGGAGGCATTCCAGCGAGGAAGAGACACGATGCCATTTCCGGACGTCGGCATCGAGCCTAGATCGAGTTGATGAATTCAAAACGCCGCATCCGAGGGATACTTAAAAGGCATGACCATGGCCAAGCCTGGGACTTGTATTGGGAAAAAGGGCTCAAGTCTGTGCGAAGAAGCGACAGCAACAGACTCTAGCGCTCACTGATCACTCTGCTTTGGTCACTCGATTGGGAAGAAGAAGGCCCCAAAGACAACACACACCCAGAGGAAGAGGGAGAAGCAGTGGAGGAAGAGGTTTCAGACCTAGATCTCTACCCAAAAACATCGAATACATAGATCCAGGGAAGAGAGGAGGGATCTATTGGGCTGGGTATGACAAAGTAGCCAATATGGAAGTGGCGGGAAGAATGCTTGATTATGTAAAAAGGATTGAAGAAGAAAATAAAAGACAAACTGTTTGTGTGGGAAGAAAGACAAGAAAGAAGAAGAAACGATGAAGCTGCCAGAAGAGCCTACGAGAAAAAGAAAGCAACTGAAGAAGAAAAGAAGAGAAAGAGACCAGAAGATGATAGAGTTGAAGAAGAAAGAAGGAGACAACGAAGGCGATGAAGTGTTGCTGTCCACCCCTTCATGTACTTTACTATTGTAAATACATATTGTGTAAGTCTTCTGTACAATAAACAAAAGTTATGCAATTTCTATATTATTTTTTTGCGTAGATATAGAATGCCATGATGCTCTGATACACTTTGTAAACAGTTGTGCAAATGACAAGAATGTTATGATCAATGAAAGGATAAATTCTACGCATACATTCTCTGTTTCTACATTGTCTCGTATGTATCTCTCCTATTTACATTTTGTATGTATGTTTTAAGTTTTGGCATCATCAAAAAGGGGGAAATTGTTGGGAAATTGATTGTTTAGATTTTGATGAATGCCATGTAAAACTTAGACTAGAAAGTTGGCACCCCATTTTCTTTGTAATTTGTATTATAATAGATAGGGTTGTACTAGTGAGTCAAGTTAGCTACGCTTGGACATACAAGAAGTCAAGTCAGCGGGATGAAGATCGGGATGAAGACAAGAACTCGAATGAAGCAACCGAGTATAGCAAGGAAAAGAAGACAAGAATCGATTTAAGGAATAGCGGCTATAATCCAATGATTGGGAAGTGTCGACTCAAGTCACGGGGAAGTTAAGAAGCTAGTCAAGTCAAGTTGAAGCTATAATAGAGAGAGAGAATATTACCTAAACAAGTAACATTCATGATGTCATTATTATTCAAGCGTGCAAAAGGAATAAAAAAATATTCTCAAGTTATTCAAGCAAATCCTGTCAAGCCTAAATTCGCAACAAGACAAAATCAATCAAGTGACTTTTAAAAACATACTTCAAGCAGATTTTTGAAAGTTCACTATAAAAGGAAAGACAACTTCAAAGAGTTCTTGAAGAGGAAACGAACATTCAAGTTATTTTGAAGAATGAAAAATATTCTACATTCAAGGAGGATTGCTAAAGAAAGGTTCAAGGTCAACAACCGTGAAGGAAAGGAAAGACAACTTCTCAAGGTATTGGAGGGCATTCAAGGTGATAAAAGGTTCAAGAAGTATTGAGATAAAAAAGAAGCTTGAGCAAGTAGCAAGGCACCGCCCTGTGAAGAAGAAGCCGAGGACGAGGAGCCGATTGTGTGACCAAGCCATCTCAAATCGAGTCCCAAATGATCAAGTCGGTTGTGTGATCAAGACTTGCATCCGGACCGATAACCACTTTGTACTCGATCAATACTTAGTGGATTCCTCCAAGAGTTGGAGAAGAGAAGATTAGAAGAATTACCCCATCTTGAACCTCTATAAAATTTATTGTGTCATTTACATTTCAAAGATTTACTTATCGCATATCATTTAATATCTGCGATAATGCTATCCAATTGATATTTAACAAAGCGCTAAAACCAAGTGTTAAAACATATTTAAACCAAATTCAAGGATGTTAAGTCTTCCGCTGAAAATCTCATCACAACCGAGTTAAGTATTAGACTAAACAGCTGAGTTATTCTATCAACAACTCAGTCGAGTCTGTTGAGTGGCTAACTCTACTGGTTAACTAACTTAGCTGTCCATCAATGACATAACTGTGAAATTAACTCTAAACTAATTTAAAAGGACTAAATCGAAAAGTTGGTAAGGTTTATTCAACCTCCCCCCCATCTAAACCTTATCACACCCCTTGGGACCTACAGTGGTTTGTCGATAATATATCAGTATAGTTTTGAGGGAAATAATATTTTGGATTTTCTCATTATTGGGTAGGTAACTATAAGATTTTAGTTCTAAAATCATTTGTATCGGTAAACTGGAAAAATTTTCGTAGTAGTGCCAGACTTGCAAAACACCATAAATAGATTTAATAGTCATGTCTAGGGGTGGGCATGGGTCGGGTTTTTGGGTTTTTGGGTTTTTGGGTCGGGTACCCGACGCCGTCGGGTGGCATTTTTTGATACCCGAAACCGAACCGAGAAGGGCGGGTACCCAAAAAAATTGGGTATCCGCCCAGTCGGGTTTCAGGTACATGTATTTTATAATTTTTTTTAATCCTGTGGGTTGTGCGATGTGGTTTTTTCTACCATACTTGAAAAAATTGTGCAAAAAATTGCACAAGTTGCCAAAAAATTGCACAAGTTGCCAAAAAATTGCACACTTTAAAATTCTACTAGAAACACACTCCAATTATAGGCAACTAGATCAAAAATCACCACATAATGTCATAATTCAAGTCTCCAAGATACACAATTTGTCTAAGGTACCACATAAATAACATAATCCAAGGTACAAAATCACCACATTATCCAATGTACACAACAATTCAACATAAAAATTACAACACTTGAATATTTTCCAATTGCCACCATCCAACTCCACCAACATCATGCATCAACGTCTTGTTCGGTTGTTCCTATCATATATATAAAAGAAGAATAACAATTTCAATTAGTAATACCTTAATCTAAAATGGAACAATATGGTAATTACTAATTAGTAACTAATAAGCATGGAACTAAGATGTAGAAGATAAACAAATGAAAACCTTTTTAAATTAAGACGTGTGGCTCAATCAAATATCGACAATGCTTGAATCTATCCCCATCTTCGATAATTCTACAAAGAAAAATAAAGAATCAAGACATAAGTTATGATTTAGAAAGTTAACAATATAGACACAATAAGTTGAATTAAAAAAACAACAATAAAAATTCAATTTATAAATGACACGTACCTTGATCAATCAATTCCACTTCACTCAAGTCCTCCTCCACGATTAATGGATTGCATTCAAACAAAGCCAATCTTGAGCACAAAGAAGAGCTTCAACTATTCTAGGAGACAAAGAACTCCTAAATGCATCAAGAACACGCCCACGGTGCTAAATGCGGCCTCTCGAAGCAAGCGTGGAGACAGGAACACCATAATATATCCCGAGCTATCTTGGAGAGAATAGGAAACCCTGTGAGAATTCTCTTTCCACCATTTAAGTATGTTAAACTCTCCATTATCCTCCTCAAGATCCTCACTCAAATATTTCTCCAACTCCGATTTCACATATTCACTTCTTCCTCCACTCTTATATCGACTATTGAATTGATCAATCAAAAAAGTGCTACTTGAAAATTGAGAGGTACTCATCTTTCACAAAACCACTTGTAGAAGATATTAAACTTGATGAAGGGGTTGCATGTCTCAAATTATCATATCTCAACTTGTATTCTTCAAACAATCCTTGAAAGTCATTCCTTACCTTGTCTTTCATCATCTTACATTTTCCAATATCTTTGTACAATTCATCAAATGAAACCTTAAGGAACAACAATTTAAAACGTGGATCAAGGATCACCGCATAATACAAAATCATGTTCATTTTTTCAATTGATCCCCAATATTTGTCAAATTTTTCTTTCAACTTTTTAGACATCCCACTCAATTCAAAGTCATCACTCTCCAACCATTGTCTAAGAAGTATTTCCACTGAGCTTATTTCATGAAAGACACGGTTAGTTGTGACATATAGTGAACCAAAAATGCATAGAGTGAGCTTGTAGAAATGACCTAAAAATTTCAATAATAGCTAGCCATTTCCAATCATAATCCATTGGGACCCGTCATATGATGGCTTTGAAAGATCATTTATATAGGCAAGATCCACATCCATATAAGCATCAAATGCTCTTTTAAGACATGTTGCAGATTCTAACATCAAGTAGGTGGAAGTCCACCTAGTAGGTACATCCAAGATTCAAAATGGTTTTTTAAAGATGTAGTCCTATGTATTTTTGGATCAGCTTTAATCTCCTAGCACAATATTTGCATCTAGCCTTTTGTACCTTCTCAACATCACAAAAGTATTTATCAAAATATTCCCAATATTGAGACCTAGATGCAACTTCTTTCCTAACTCTTTTTTTAGATTGAGGTGTGTCTTCTCTATCTTCTCGATCATATTCATTCCCTACACCTTGATCAAAATCCAAATCCTCTATTTCATTAGAATGAGTAAAAATATTTTGACTAGAAATATTACCAATCTCTTCTCTTGGTAAATTTCCACTCCCAACGGCAACATCTTGATTTTCCGATTGTGAAACCGACATACTGAAAAAATAAAATAAAAAAAAATTCAGAACCAGACAGAATAACAAAAAAAAAAAATGACCCAACCTATTAGAATTTTAAATTATCAAACTATCAAACAATAATATTTTTAATGAGCCCATTCGAATTTGAGAGGATTTTTAATGAGCGAGCACAAAAAAATCATATTATCAAACAATAATTATCAAACAATAATCGAAGGGGACATACACAGCCAGAGCACAAAAATTATCAAACAATGATTATCAAACAATAATTATCAAACAATTATCAAAAATCAAATTATCAAACAAAAATTATCAAACTACCCAACCTATTAAAAAAAAAGGGAAATACATACAGTCATACACGGCCAGAGCACAAGTCGATTACCTGCCGCTGCCGCCTACCGGAGACGAGCCGCTCCGCGCCGGGAACCTCTGGAGGAAGGGTGTGCCGTCGTCCCCTCTCCATCTCTATTTTCTCCTCTCCGTCCAAAGTCCAAACCCTAAACACTAAAGAGTAAAGGTACTGTGGTTTACTGGTTTATGTGTAATTTGTTTGCAGGTTTTGGGTTTTTCTTTTTTTCAATTCATGGGTCAGTCAAATGGGTAGTCAACATAAGTAATATCGTTTTTTTGAATTTTTTTTAAAATGGGCGGGTACCCGATCGGGTATACGGGTTCCACTTAAGAAACCCGATCCCCGATCCGACTTTTTAAAGTCGGGTATCGGGGTACCCGATCACTGAATATTTTTTTAAAATACCCGACCCGATCGGGTAATTTCCGATTGGGTCGGTCGAGTATCCAAAAACCCGATCCCGAATACCCACCCCTAATCATGTCTACTTCAAGTGACTTTTCAATTTATTTTCGGAGGGCCAAGTTTGCTAGGTCGGCCGTGATAAAATATATTCATAGGACCACCGCAAGCACAAGAACTAATAAATAATGCAACACCTAATTTGCTGAAAAGAAAATTAAGAAAAATAGAAAAATTTTATAACAGTAAAAAAATAATTAATTTTTGAATTTCGACTTTTTAGATGAATGCGGTGGGGAAAACCCCCACCAATTTATTAGAAGAAAAGAAATCTGAATACAGAATAAAAGTCAAAGAAAACAGGAAATATGACAACTTGTCAGTGCTTTGAGCTGTCTGATTTTCTGTAATTCTTTTATGCTAAGTTGGCAAATTACATGCCCAGTTTTGATAAGAAACCATAGTCATAACTCTCATAGTTAAAGATTGAGAGGAGTCTGTTTTAATTATTGGCACCATATGCTGATTTAATGAAACTCTAATTTTCTTTCTATTTCGGATGCGCCTTTTCTAAGCGAGACATATGACCATTCATTAGATATGTATTAACTATAATATTGTCCTGATGTTGTTATTCTTGGAGTGAGCATCTGACGATTTTAATTCTATTGTTCTCATTTTTAGTTCAATTGTTCTTATTTTTAGTCTCGAAATTACATTTTTAATGAAAAATAGTCCCATAGAACACGAAAGCTTAAATTGTGGGGTGATGTCCGTTTAAAAATTAACGGAGAAAGTTATTGATGATAAAAATAGTCCCATAGGACACCAAAGTTATATTTTTAACCAAAAAATGGTCTCATTATTCTTTTATTGGTCAAATTTAATATTATTGATGATAAAAATATTTTTAAATTTTATATTTTTAGTTATTTATTTAAAATTAATATTGTAAATGTCACACTTGAAAACTAAAAAATAATTACAAAAATCACATTTGCGTATTGAAGAATATATGTGGTTCAACTATAAATAAAATAAAAAATTTACAATATTAAATAATTTCATAATTTTTAAGTATAAGAATTATTTTTAAAAATTGTAGAAAAATACTATTAAAAATATTTTAATATATGTCACACTCTGAACTGTGGCCGTTTTTACACTTTGCATAATAAAATTTTTTTGTGACACTTTACCATCCAAACTACACATGATTTACACTTTGCCCCCAGTAGCCTACTAAATATTCCGCCAAGATTCCGTCACATGCATGTCACATGCTAAAGTTGTTGCACTTTGTCACCTAAACTTTGTATAATTTTGCACTCTACCACCCCAAAATAATATATATATATATATATATGCATATATTTAATCTTTTTTTTCGTATCACACATTCACGCACAAAAAAATTAATTAATATCTACTTTTAAAATTATTTTCCAGAAAAAATATTTTCTGTAACTTGAATTATAAATTTTATCATTTAGTTTACTTTATTATTATTTTTATTTAAATAAATGGTTCATGTATTTGATCTTTTTTTTGTATTACACATTTACACAAAAAAAATTAATTAACATCGACTTTTAAAAATAATTTTTAAGAAAAATATTTTTTTTAACTTGAATTATAAATTCATCATTTTGTTTACTTTGTTAATTTCTTAATTAAAATAAATGTTGCATGTATTTGATCTTTCCTTTTTTTTTTTTTGTATTACACATTCACACACAAAAAGAAAATTAATTAACATCTACTTATAAAAATTATTTTCTAGAAAATTTATTTTTTTATAACTTGAGTTATAAATTTTATCATTTAATTTACTTTGTTAATTCTTTAATTAAAATAAATGGTGCATGTATTTGATCTTTTATTTTATGTATATACACTCACACACAAAAAAAACTTAATTAACATCTACTTTTGAAAACTATTTTCGAGAAAAATTATTTATGTAACTTGAATTATAAATTTTATCATTTAGTTTACTTTGTTAAATTTTTCATTAAAATAAATGTTGCATGAATTTGATCATTTTCTCCGTATGACACATTCACACAAAAAAAAGTTAATTAACATCAACTTTTAAAATTTATTGTCTAGAAAATTTATTTTTATAACTTGAATTATAAATTTTATCATTTAATTTACTTTGTTAATTTTTTAATTAATATAAATGATGCATGTATTTGATCTTTTTTTTTTTTGGTATTACACATTCACAAAAAAATAAAATTACATCTACTTTTAAAAATTATTTTCCAGAAAAATTATTTTTATAACTTGAATTATAAATTTAATCATTTAATTTACTTGTTAATTTTTTAATTAGAATAAATAAAAAATAATAAATTTGTAATATATATTCTTTTAAATAGATATTAGTTATATTTATTTTTGTAACAAAAACAATCTTATGGGACTATTTTCAAGCCATAAGACTAAAATCGCAAGTTTGATTGTCAATTTACTAACGGTGAAACCATTTGTGTAACAAGAACAATCTTATGGGACTATTTCAAGCCATGGGACTAAAATCATCAGTGCTTAGTCTTATGGGACTAAAAGTAAAAGTTTTCTCGATCGGAGGAAAAGAAGCATATGAGTCCTCGTTGACGACCCAAGACCTCTGAGCGACCATTGTCTTATCGGTCATCACATTATAATCATAAGAGACAAGGCAACTGCAAATGAGTTGAACCGCCATCCGTGCTCTGAGGACTGCTAATACTTTTGAAGGAAAAACCTATTATTTTTAAGGACTGCTAAAATACTCTTCAAGGAACTATTAATAAATTTCAGAGGGACTGCTAATATTTTTCCAGCAAAAAACTGAAGCTTTTCACGGCCTAGTGATAGTATCTCATGACTTAATAGTATCTCGGCCCAGTGATACTGACACTACCTATATTACAAAAATGCCACTGGCCCCAGACATTACAAAAATTCCACCGGTAATATTACAAAAATGCCAGCGGATTTGGGTTAAGATCCGTCTAACAAATTTTTACCCATTAAACCGTTTGACATGAGTTTTGGTCTCGGATTAGATCCACTAAATCAACTTAATAGTTTTCTTTTGATAATATCATTCAATAGTTTTTTCAAATATGAACGTATGTATATATATTTATATTGATGTTGCTCTTTAAGGCAGATCACTCCAACGCTAAGGTTTCTGATAAAGTTCTTCTTCTCAAGGAGGAAGTCTTCAAGTCTTTTTCTTTGGGAGCTGGAAGTTCTTCAGACGGGGACTTATGTGTACACACGCAAACGTTAGTGGGCCTCGGGGTTGTCCCAGGGAGGCCCCTCCGACGCTCAAGTCAGCATAGTGATCGAGAAAGAATAATACAGTAAACGAATACTGAATTAAATGCATAGGAGTAACTATGAGTCACATTACTTACAAATGAAGAGAAGAGACCTTTTATACCTAAGTAGTGGGCCTTGTGGGCCGCGTAGGAGCAATCGACCTATGGGTGGTCCACGACTCCTTTGGGATGAGTTATTCCATTAATAGCCCATTGGGCAATTAATATTAAATTAATATGTAAATCGAATTATATATTTTGTTATTAAATGTTGTTTTTGCCCCCAACATAAGCTCTCGATTCGGTGTTGCGGAATGTATAAAGTAGTGCGAGAGCTAAATCGGTATTGTATCTGGCTTGTCTTGTTCTACATCTTGTCTTGTCTTTGGAGAATCTTTGACCACTTTTGCATAAAGACACTTTGGAGGAGAGCTTTTGACCATGTCTTCCGAAGGTAATATTTCTCTCTCTACTCTTTACTTTGAACTTCTTTGCTTGGTAAAACACTTAGAAAAATTTCTTGAAAGTTGAGGAGAGTGCTCATGGAGAGTTGGAGTGATGAGTGGAGTGTATCAAGTGAGGAGATAAATAAGAGCCCGAGAGATGGAGAAGGACGCCCCGGGGCACCTTCCCGGAGTGGACAAGGGCACCCCATTGGCGCCTTCCAGGGGCGGCCTCAAGGGCCCGCCCTATTGGGCGGGGGAGGTGCGCGCCTGGGGGCGGCCCAAGCCCCCCAGTTCATTTTTTCTGCATTTCTCTGTCTTCTCTGGAATTTTTGCATATTTCAGGATGAATTTTGGATTTCGGTCCTTCTTTAGTTCCACTCGGGGACTGGGATGTCACTGTTCATTCAGTCTCCGATTTTGTTATACCATTTTCATCTCTAGCCATGGATTTTGACATTCCCCCTTTCGTTCGTAGTTGTTTTATGATGGTGAGGGAACTAGAGCCCGATTGATTCGAGTTCAAATGATGAGGCTCCTAAGGAGAAGCCTGAGGGGGACAATCCAGAAGAGGTCCGTCGACCCAAATATCAGCATAGGCCTCCTCATGGGTGTCGGACAATTATCCCAGGAGAGTTGGTCAGAGTTTCATCTTTTTGTCTTCGTAGGTTGCGAGAGTGGCTAGAGCTTCCTTCTTGTGATGTTGGTCCCGGGCTTGGGCAATAGACTTACTCATCCTCCCAAGGATTTCATCACGGTGTATCTTTATAGTTTCTCCATTGGCTTTGTTCTTCCACCGGATAATTTTCTTTTTGTGATCCTTAGATATGTGGGAGCATGTGTTGGACGAGATGGTCCCTCAAGTTTACACATGCATATTAAGATACGAGTATGCTAAGCGTTGGTTGGATATGTCACCGATCGTGGGACGGGTTCCACTCTTTATTTTACGCCAGGAAGTCTTTTATCGACACCTTCTTCCAGTTCTTTCCTCGCCCCCAGTGCAAGTTCCTTTTGGTGTTTCCCTCCCCCGATGGGTTGTGGAAGGGGTACTTCTTCTATGTGATGGACAATGGTTGGGAGCTCCCTCACAAATGGGTCTTGTAAGCCATGTCGGCCCGAGGCACTCCCGCTTCCCGAAAGAAGATGGAGGAAGTTTATAGATCAAGGGTTGTTCAAGAGCCTTGAGAATGTTAGGGATTCCTTGGGTACTCCCTTGATTTACTTCTTTGTATTGCTTCTCGCTTTACTTGTATATTTGACTGCTTTTGTTATCTGATATTCCTTATTGCTTGCTTTTCAGGTAACGAGAGTTATAGCATTGCATAATTGATGGCCTTAAAATAGAAGGAAAAGGAGAAGGCCAGGGGAAAGTCTGCTGCTTTGGTGGGAGCTCGAGCGCCCGCCCTGCAGTAATGGTGAGCGAGGGCCGCACCCTCGCGGACCAGAGGGTGACTGGTGGGCCGGTTCTCGTTCTGGGGATCATGTTGATATTGTTCCTACTCCCTGTCCTTCTTCTGGCTCTTTTGGAGGAATGATGTCAAGACGAACCTGGTGATGTTGCTTTCAGGACCATTGGTTCTCGAGTTATATTTTTGTAAGTCCCAAAAGGTGTCCGTTAAGTCTAGAAGGGGGAGAGGGTTGAATAGACTTAACCAATTTTTCAATTTAAAGTCAAATCGGAGTTTTCACAAGAAAACAACTAAGTCTCTTGAGAGACAACTGGGTCAAACCTCAATAGCAGAGTTAACCACTCAACAGACTTGAGAGAGCTGTTGATAGAGTAACTCAACTGAGTGAAGTTAGTTTTTTATAAAATCAGTTTTCTTGGTTTTTAAGAGCGGAGGTCTTATACTCTTTTTAAGATATGGTTATCAACACTTGTTCTAGACTTAGTTATTATCAGTTGGATGAGCAATTATATCGGCATGTAAATAAATACGCAGAACGTAAATCACTGAAAGTAAATGACACAAATAATTTTTAGTGATTCGAGGATGGGGTAATTCCTCTACTCCACTCTTCTCCTACTTCAGGAGGAATATACTAATGAAACTTGACTTGTTACAAGAGTACAAATATAGTTGGAGTAAGCCTTGATCACACAGCTGGCTTCACTCCTGGGACTCAGCTCTTCATAAGGCAATTGCCTCACTACTTCAGCTCTTCAAACCCTTTGGACTTGATCGCGTAGCCCTCCGTTGGATTTGAATCAAGTTCTGACTTGAATCTCATTGCACTTTCTTCACTTCGTAGATGTGAAGACCCCTTATTCTTTTGGAACAGTTTTCCTCTTCAACGTTTGAGGTGTATCTTCCTTCACTGGGTTGTGTTGGATATAGTTACATTGAATGTTAGGCCCGAGGATTTGAGAATTTTATCTTAGAGAGAATGTTGCAGATGCTTGCTTGAATGCTCAGATATCTCTTGTGTGTCAAGTACTTCTCTATGAAAATTCCTCAGCCTTTTATAGTGAGATTTTGAAATTTGTCCATTGAAGAGACAGACAAATTTAAACTTCATTTCTTGTACGTTGGATTATCTTGTTGTGCAACTTTTGATGTTGACCCAACCTTAGCATTAACTACCTGCAGGTGTCTGAGTTTGTACTAGGATTCTGCAAGCATTCCATTGGCTCCTGCTACTTGCACCCTTTCAGCAAGACAATTTTAAGGTTGCAGGTCTGTTTCTTACCAATTTGGGTAAGTCTGGACTTTTCTTTGCAACAGACTTCTTCAGCTTTCTTTAAGTCCTTCAGCTCATTCACCCCTTTAGTTGAGTCTTCTCATTGATTCTTGGACGACTCTGCTGTAAGTCTATTGAAAGATATAGTGTTTGACTTGACTGAAGTTCTTTCTTGGCCACCCAGTTGTGGCACATCTGAATCTTCTCGCATCTTTTAGCAAGAATCATCTCGAACGAAAGATATAGTGCAATTTTTAGCAAGAATTCTGCATCTTCAACTGGACTGCTTGATGACACAACTCATATTCTAACTATTATAAAGATGAAATACATACAGAAAATGGGATGCCAACATTCTAATCTAAGTTTTCTAAGCATCATCAAAATCTATACAAATAAGTTTCTTAACAATTTACCTCTTTTTAATGATGCCAAAACTTAAATACATTGTAAAGTGCTGAAATTGAAATAATTGAAAATAATGTATCATTTTACTAATGAATCATTCAACATTTACATTATTTTTATGTATTTACAAAAGAATTGTAATAATACAACAAAATTTCAAGACAACTATCTTCTAGCGCCTCTGCTGTCTCTTTCTTCTTTCTTCCTCATCTTCTCGCCTACGGCGATCTTCTTCAGCTCTTCATCTTCTCTCCTCTTCTTATTTTCTCTTCTTCTTCTCATAGCTAGCTTTCAGTTTCTCATCCTTCATTTTTTGAATCCTTTAAGCATCTTCTTGATATTTTCTAGCTACCTCATTTGCTCTTCGAGTAGCTTCCCTGTTCTTAGCTTCATCATAGCCCATCCAATATATGGAGTCCTTTTTCATATGATTGATTGACATGAATCCACTTGTCTCCTTGGTGTAGAACTTCTACCTCTCCCAACAGACCTGGAATCTCTTCCTCTTCCTTTGGCAGGGCCTTCTTCCCTGGCAGTTTGACTGGGCAAACCCTTGGAAGGCTTTCCCTGAGTTGGCTGTTTTCTGGTCTTTTCAACATATCTTAAGCCCTTCTCCCAATACAAATCCCACGCATCAGGTAACTTCATTCACTCATAGTATCCTTCTGACAGAAGAGTATCAAACTCTTCACTGTTTCTTATAATGGACCAGGAGGGGAAGTAGCTTCTTCTCTTTCATCACTTGGGAGTTTGCCTGCTGGCGGACCTCCAAATTGGACTTTAAGCTTCTGGATTCTGTCCTCTCGACTTCTATCGAGCTTTTCAATTTCAGCCTTATTCTTTACGAAAAGCTAACTCAGTTTTTTCTTCAGCTGACATGTCTTGAGGTAGCTGCGAATGGGGTGAGGTGGTGCCTTTTGATTTGAGAATAATTTTCATAGGGTTTTTCCAACTTATCTCCCCCTTTTTAGCATCAATACCTTGTGATGAACTTTGTGGAAAGTGAGTGACTTTAGAAAAGAATCGAGCTTCTTATGTGAATTTTGATTGTTTGGTGCATTTTGATTGAGCCGAGTGAAGAATCCCGCCTTCAAAGATGACTCAATATGTTCCATCTTCTTCTCCATTTTCTTCTACGGCATCTCCATGTCTGTAGAGATGTCTTCTTTCCATACTGGTCGATATTGTCCCTTTGCCTTTGCTGAAAGGCAACTTGGTCAGCTCACTAGACAACCAACTTTGAAACCAGTTGTCTAAAGTAACCAACCTGCTCTCTGCGGGGAGCCTTAGTCTGCTCAGCCCATACTAAGATCCTAAGCACTGCTCCTCGGATGTCCCATGTGATAGTGGCATCATGATTGTCAATCCTATCATTTAATTCAACAAAACCTTTCTCCATGTCCCATTTTTCGCACATTGCTCGCACGACACATCGAAAGTCTCACGCTTACGGATTTGAATCCTCGGAAATAATGACTCAAAATCATGGCCAAATGGAACGATTCTTGTCTTCGATGGAACATGTAGGTTAGCTGGGTCAACATGTACATTGTAGCTTGCAAGCCTCCTCCGCAGACTCAACTTCGTAGGGAATCTCTTCAATAAATGGAAAGTGAAGCATCCCAAAAATGCAACTTAGTTTTGTGGAAGTTCCTGCTTCTCATTCAGGAAGACTTCGCCCTTCACTCTGGCTAACAACTCTTTTTGCCTCGGTGCGGAAGCCTCATTGGTGGGCAAATTTGTGGAAGCTCTTTGCCGATTTTTGTCTCGATTGTTTTTAACGACTTAACCGGAGACAGTTGAATCATGTTTTTGAGTTATCGGTAGGAGATTGATTTAGTGGGGTGGCCCATCGACTAGCACAAATATCATCCTGGTGGTTTTCATTTTGTCCTCAAGTCCTGGCCTCTTTCTCGATTTGTTGATTCTTCATAATCTTCATCCAGATCGAGTATTCAACCTCAGGTCAATGAGAGCATCAATCACCATAGGTTGGTGGACTCGGATTCTAGTAAAATGGGCACTTCATCGAAATAAAAATATTTCCCCGCGGCCCTCAACTACCACGGGGTCTTGACTACCTTAGAAGAAGTCTTAAGCTTTGAAAGGCCTTCAACATTCCCTAAAATAGATTTAGTTCTTTGCTAGGTCTTCGATGGTGGCATCCTTCGAGGTCTTAACCTCTTGGATTGCACTTTCATGACCAGATGTCTCAATGCCATGGTCTTTTCCACTCCACCATGTGCCTCGATTACATGTATTTGGACCTCTCGTAGCTTAATTGGACTTCAATGATGTTGGGTCCTCGGTTGTGATAGTCTCAACCATCACAACTTCATTGGTACAAACAACTTCTAATTCAGCTAACACATTTTCGCCTCCAAACTATGAAATTTCTTTGACCCCTATAGCCTCCTCCGACTGGATGCGGTGTGATCGGTTTCCCCTATCTTTGGCTCACAAGGCGATAGTTGTTCGGTGGGGTCAACAATCACGGGGACTTGACCGTATCTCTTGAATGTTCAGCCAATTCCGAGTTATCTCAATAGCTTTCTTAGGGTATGGCTCGTTGGGTTGCCTTCTACTAACTTCTTTTGTCCGACATCATCGCCATCCTCCTTGTTTCTTGTCCCATTGAGTGAGCCGGGAGGTGACTTTAGCTAAGTCCTCACCACGTCTTAGATCATGGGAGTTGGAGAAATAACTAAAGATGATTCTCCAACACCCTTAAGCTTAGCTTGATCATGCGACTCATGGGACTCCTTCAAAGCTTGCTTCACGCGGAGTTCAACTACATCATCTCCTCAATTGTCTAATCTTCATCACAACCGGCATATCAATCTGGGATATTGGCATCAGTGAAGGGGCAAATATGAGGCTCAGAAGCCTTACCCTTCTCGAGGGCCTTCGCCTTCTCAGCTTCCTTCTTCTCAAATAGAACCGTGCTTGAGTATACTTCATATAGAGCCAACACAACAGTTGCGTTGTCCAAAAAATAAAAAATCCATCCTTCATCAATCAACTCCGGCCTCAAGAACTGGACTCTACTATTGCTCAATTTCCATAATCTCCATAAACACAGCCTGGCCTCAATCTCGGGATAAATTTGGGATCCTAGTTCATCCGAGGCAACAGGTCTTGGGCAACTTACTCCTCCTCAACACGGGAAATATGAAGTCACCACCTCCAACAATTGTCTTAGCAACTACTTTTTCAATCACAGTGCAACTTGAATTTTGTAACATTTTAGGATGATGTACTTTACGTGGCTAAGTGTCACAATATTTTTATTAATAAAATGTGACATTAATTTCAAATTTCCTTAATATTTGACTATTTAATTTTTTTCTTATATTTAACTACTAATTGCTATTTACCAATTATTTCCTATGCATTTTATTTCATTAACTTGTACATTAGAATTTTATTAGAACCCAACAATAGAGATTTAAGGTAACTTACCAAGAAGTGACATAGATAGGAGATTTGACTTATACAAGTGGATTAGAATGTAAGAAAGGTGATAAGGAAGATTGGAGATATGATAATGACACTCAATTATCACAAATTATACAAAAAAAGGAAAGGGGAAGATAGGGATTGGATGACCAAGTAGTGGCACAAGCCATCCTTTTTTTTGTCTTGTTCATTAACGAGGCATGCAAGCCTCCTTTTCCTCCCAAGACAACCTTTGCCTTCCCCATGCAAGCAAGAACCCCCAAATCACAAGTTTCCAAAAATTTCTCTTGAGTGTTTGGGACGGCGGCGGCCATAGGGTCCTCCATGATGGAGGAAGACTCAATTTTTACACAAAACAAACCATTTTCATCTCTTCCTCCACACATGAGCATTTTATAAATAAAAAACACACACAAAGGGCGAAAAATTGAAGAAAAAAAATAGGTAAGGAATTTATTTTTCTTACATTCAATCTTACTCCCTAAAACTCAAGCACTCTTCTTCAACTTTTAAATTAAAAAAAATTTCAAGACGCTAGAATCAAAGGTATAACCTTCATATGTTGTGATTCAATCTTCCTTTTTTTTTTTTCTTCCTCCAATATTTTTTTTTTGACACCATTCTCTCAACCTAAGGGTTGTCCTAAGGTTTTTTAAAGCCTTAAGAGGGTGTTACAAAGGGGAGAAATTACTTAGTGCCTTTTGCTTACCAAGACTAAGAGGTAGGAGCAAATTATTTCTATAAAATCTCTCTTTTTTATTAGTTGCATAAAATGCATGCCTATGTGATATTATAAGTATATATGAAATTTTATATGAATTTTGCGTATTTTGTTCTAAGGAATTTCAAAAAAAAAAAAAAAAAAAAATATGATTTTTACTTGCAAAAATATAGTTAAAAATTGCCTATTATTGTGTTTTGAGGTGTTTATTAGTATGCATGTCCAAATATGGTTTAGAAATGTTCAATATTAATTTTTATATGTAAGATAATTTCTGAACTTATGACTTGGTAGCAAAAATTCGAACTTGGGCTATTCTTGAAGTCATTGTGAAATACAGGGCCTAAAATATAAATATTAAAACTGTGAAAGGATCCCCATGTTTGAAATTTTTGGACTTAAAACAATCTAATTTTGAAACTTGGACACAAAAATGTAAACTTTAAAAATTTAGAGGACCAAACTGAAATTTTCCAAACTTGGACAGTCTTTGCACCCCAAGAATTTACTAACTTAATTATTGTGATATTTTGGACCCTTGGTACAAAATTCATGACAATCGGACTTGAAACGAGTCCTTAACAACAAAATTACTTTTGGGCCAAAATTATAATTTTCAAAATTAGGGTACCTAACCTACGAAATTTCTAAAACTGCTTTTACTCCAAATTACTACTGTTTTAAGAAAAACTTTAAGCTTGGAATCACATCTAAACCTTTCAGTTTAAAAGATATCTATTTTTAAAATATCGGGTCAAAAAAATTAGTTTTTGAAAATTGAGGGTTAATCATAAATTACAAAAATCTGACCTCGAGTCTTTGAAAATATAACTCTCTGAAATTTTTAGAAAATTTAGGAGTTGACCTTGCCTCTTTTCGAGTCCGGTATTGAAACTTATCGAATTTTTAAAACTCGATAAGACAATACTCTTCTTAGTAAAAATATATTATTTTAATAAAATTTACTAGGGACCTAGAAAATTTATATTTTAATTATTTATCCAAGTTATTAATCGGGCTTCCTTACCCGAATAATACACGATAAATAAGGTGACTTCCTTGCCCTGAGTAAAACCAGATTACTGAACTATGGAATTATGCATAATATATCGAACCAATATCGTCCGCGGCAAGATTATCCACCCGGAACTAGACTATGGTTTTTAACTTAGTTAAAATTAGAGATCGGACATTCTGCGTGATTAAGATCGCCGGTTTTCTAACCGACTTGCTATAAAGCGCTTCGATTGGGATAACCTTTAACCGTGTCTGTGGAATGGATAAGTCGAGTACGGAATGGGTTAGCTCGGCTACAATCCCGTCATCGATCTCTATCGTCCAAATCCCAATCTCGAGTTGGATAGGAGAGTTGGATGGCTAATTGGGTTGTAGTTTTGGGCATAATCATGATTATGACGATCTCCGGCCTTGCAAGCCTTTTTGTTGGACACGCGTGCCTTTCTCGGGATCTGGCTCCGACCCTATCCATTCGAGAGGATAAAGTGATTTGTTAAGGGAGCCAATGTTTGATTGACACATCTCCGATGTATAAGGTTGGATGGTTGGTGGCACGATTTTCGCGCAACCCTGAACAAATTTGGGTTGGCGTCATACTTTCATGCGCAACCACTACTACTTGACTATTATTTAACCGATCTAACTTACTTAATTTCATGGAAAATATTATTTATTATGCGTATGATGATGTTACATGCTCAACACATGCATTAATTTTCCATGAAACGATTTTCTGCACAATTGTATGCCACACTTGCACATCCGCACCTATCCACTAGGAATTGTTGTCTCACTCTCGCTTGTTTTTACAACCGAGAGGATGATGACTTGTATCAAGATGATGACGACGATGACCTTTAAGCTACATACTAGATTTCTTGATGTATTTTGTGATTCACTTAAGACAATTTAATCTTATTTTGTAAAAGTTTCAAAAAAATTCGGATGTAATAGCGGGCGTAGGACCCTTGAGAGTGTTTATGATGTTGGCTTGTTTTTCTTTATGTTTCCACCGCAATCGTACTCGACTTAGTTTATTCCATTATCTATGATTATTTTGGGGTTTTGTTATTTCGTTGGTTTATGTTGATAAACAAATGGGCCGCCTAGTAAACCGGCGTAAGTTTGATTATCGTGTCACGGATTCCATTTTGGTCAAGATGTGTCCATTGCAGCCTTTTCAACAGGGGACTCAAGTGAGACTTCAAAACAAGTCCTCTCTTAGAGCACTTGTCCATGGGGACTTCTTCCTCCTCCCTATCGAAGCCTCAACCATAATATGGATGGCGACTCACCTTCAAAAGATTCGGTTGTAGGCTTTTTCGGCGGCCTTAACTATTGATTCCTCTTCATCTCTCAAGACGATTATGGCTTGAGTCTTCTCGCTTCCTTCATGTTTGCCTTCCGGGCGCAATCGTTTCTTCTTTTTCTTCGTTACCTTAGAGGCAATGGGAGTAGGTTCGGGAGAGGGGACTGGAGCGGGGGCATCTGTCTCTCTTAAATGTTCTGGTGATTCCCCTCGTAAATGCCTTTCTTCGTGGCATGCGCCTTCTTCCGAGCGGTGATAAGTTCGCCTTTAAACAATCGTTTGGTAACATGGATGGGCTTCCTTTGCGCTGGGACACCCCCTTCCTCTCCTGAGATACCCAAGGACTAGCCCATAGCCCGGGGTATTCTTGAACTTTTCATCCTCGACTTGACATTCCGGACATTTTGACACAACTTGTTAAATATGAATTCGCTCTAGTTCAAGTCCAACTCCTCAATTATTGATGTAATCACCGCAAACTTAGTTTGGGACAAGCGATTGAATGACTCAAACTTTATATCGATGGAATTCACCACCACATCCATAAGTTTGTGGTATTCTTCCTTAATCACTATCTTGGTAGCTCATGGATTCAGCTTGTCAGCTACCTCCTTCTTTGCTCTTTCCTTCCATATCTTCATGTAGTCGAATTTATAGTCTTTCAGCTCCATGAGTCCATTGTTAGGAAGATGTAGCAGCTCAGTCAAGTCGTTTGCAGCCAACTTGACCTCCTTCCCATTCACTAAAGAGTGAATGCCATCATCGTTAACAGACTCGTTCACTTAATATATCGCAACCTCCTCCAAGAAGGTCTGAGGAATGTTTATGGAGAGAAACATCATCAAACCAAATTTCTCCGGTTGCCAACAATCTTTCTGGCCATATCCTTGTCAGCAGAGTGCTTGACAATGCCTTTAGCATCGATCAGTGTACCAGAGTATACTTTCTCAGCAATCTTTGCAAAATCGAGAGTGGATTTCTTGGGTGCCATTGGACGTTTCTTGAAAAAGCTTGAAGAAACTTGAGAGGTTTTTTTTGCAGAATGTTTTTTGAAAATTCAAATGTTTGAGAGTATGTGAGAAGAGAGAGAAATCTGAAACGATATATATGAATTGTGAAGAGGCTATTTTGGGATTCTCAAAATTTGAAATGCGATCAATCGTCCAGATTAAAAGGTGCAAAAATCATTAATCACCTCGTTTTGTCTCTTAGCTCATAAATAAGTCAGCTTTCTTCATTTATGACTCAACTCTTTTTCTCTCTATCTCTAGTCTGCTGATGTAACTCAGTTGTTCAGCTAACTTAACTCTGTTGAACGACTAAATAGGTTGTTTTGCTTTGCTGCACAAGCAAAACTCTTCTGAAATGTAATTCTTCCACCTTTAACTTTCTTTGAAAAAGTCTTCTGAATATATTAATTCAGCTCCATCAATCCAAGCTCATTCTTAAGTTCTTCAAACCTTAATTCACATAAGGTCTTTGTGAATATATCAGTACTGCTACTCAGTTGATACATATTCCAATGTGATGTCTTTCTTTTCAACATGGTCTCTTATAAAATGATATATTATATTAATGTGCTTTGTTCTGGAGTGCAATATTGGATTCTGAGTAATTGCAATAGCATTTGTGTTATCACACATAATTGGAATCTCCTTCTCTTTAGTGTCATAATCTCTCAGTTGTTGTCTCATCCACAAGACTTTGGCACAACACCTGCCTGCAACAATATATTCTGCCTTCAGCTGTAGATATAGCTATTGAGTTCTGTTTCTTGCTAAACCAAGAAACTAATAGGTTTCCAAGCATTTGACATGTACCAAATGTACTCTTCTTGTCAACTCTACATCCAGCATAGTCTGAGTCTGAGTATCCAATCAACTTGAATCCTCCTTCTTTGGGATACCATAATCCAACTTCTTGGATTCCCTTCAAGTATCTCAGAATCTTCTTAACTGCAGTTATATGACTTTCTTTAGGAGCAGACTGAAATCTTGCACATACACCTACTGCAAAGGTGATGTCTAGTCTGTTAGGTGGAACAATGATCCAATGAGTGCTCTATATCTTGTTTGATCCACTAGCTTTCCTTCGGATCAATGTCTATCTTGATAGAAGTATTCATAGGAATCTTCCTAGATGAGTTTTCTTCCATGCCAAATTTCTTCATTAAATCTCTGGTATACTTGGTTTGGCTTATGAAAGTTCCATCTTTCATTTGCTTGACTTGAAGACCTAGAAAGAAAGCCAGCTCTCCCATCATGCTCATCTCAAATTTTCCTTGCATAAGGTTTGAGAATTTGTCACACAGCTCTTTATTTGTGGATCCAAAGATTATGTCATCCACATATATTTGAACAAGCAAGATGCTCTCTCCATCTTGAATTCTGAAGAATGCTCTGTCAACTTTTCCTTTGGTAAATCTATTGTTTATTAAGAATTAATTAGGACAATGTATTATAGCATGCTCTTGGTGCTTGTTCCAAACCATATAATGCCTCCTCGAGCTTGTAGACTTCATCTCCGTAGTTTTCTGTGCAAAACATGGATGTTGTTCCACATAGACTTATTCTTCTAAAAGTCCATTGAGAAATGCACTCGTAACATCCATTTGATAAACTATAAAGTTCTTGTGTGCAGCATAAGTAAGAAACATCATTCTTGCTTCTAATCTAGCAACAGGCGCAAAGGTCTCATCAAAATCTATATCTTCCTCTTGACAATACCCTTTGGCTACCAATCTTGATTTGTTTCTCACAATAGATCTTTCCTCATTCATTTTTTATGAATACCCATTTTGTACGAATTACATTTTGGTAAGTAGGTCTTTGAACCATTTCCCAAACTTTGTTCCTTTCAAACTAATTCAGCTCTTCCTGCATAGCTAGAATCCATTATGTGTCATACAATGCTTGTGACACATCCTTTGGCTCTATTTGAGAAATGAAACATGTGAACATAGCTTCATGTTGATTTTTGCATCTTGTTTTTACTCCTACTCATACATTTCCAATCACTAACTCGGATGGAACAACCATCTCACATATGGTTGGAGTAAGTCGATGGGTTGGTTCTTCTTTGACTACGTTGTCTTGAACAACTCCTTCTTGATCATCTTCATTCAACTCCGAACCTTCCGGTTGTCTCTCGAGATTCAGTTAACTTGTCCTCAATAGGATCAAGTCTTCTTGAGATTTGCTTCAAGATAAGAACTCTTCCGAATAGTTGGTTGATTCATCTTCTCAGCTAACTCATTAGTGTCTTCTCACATTAGGTTCATTAAAAACCATATGGATAGACTCTTATGTTACCATAGTCCTTTTATTCAGTTCTCAGAATGCTTTACTCTCAGCGGAATATCCAAGAAAGGTACCTTCAACGACTTTAGCATCTAAGTCTTTAGATTATCCTTGCCATTGTTATGCATAAAACACTTGCTTCCAAAAATGTGAAAATATCCCACATTAGGCTTTCTTCTTGTCCAAATTTCATTAGGGGTTTTTGACAGCTAACTATTGATCATACACCTATTCTGAGTATAGCAAGCAGTGTTAATGGCTTCAGCCCAAAATCTCTTAGGCAATGCAACTTCAGCTAACATGATCCTTGACTCTTCCTTGAGGGTTATGTTCCTTCTTTATGCTACTCCATTCTGCTGTGGAGTTCTTGAAGTTGATAACTCATTAGCAATACCATTTTCCATGCAATCGAGTTATAATCCCATTGACAAACTCGGTTCCTCTATCGACCTTATTTTGATAATGGTTTGACTCTTCTCATTCGAACTCTCTTCATCAACTGAGGAAGCTTCTGCCATGTTTCCTTTTTCTTCATATAAAGATGGTCCATGTGTATCTTAAGAAATCATACACTACCACTAGGATGTATTTCTTTCTACTTATGCTAGCTGGCCCAACTGGTCCAACAGATCCATTGCAATAAATGCAAAATCCTTGTTAAAGAAAGACTTGGTTTATCCTTGAAAGATGACTTGATTTTCTTTCCCTTCTGACATTCATCACAAATGATTTCTTTCTTGTAGACTGAGTCTGGAAATCTTTCAACCAAATGACTTCTTGCAAGCTTGTTGATAGTCTTGAAATTCAAATGACTCAGCTTCTTGTGCTACAGCCAGCTTGATTAAGTTGTGCTCTTTGCCAATAGACATGTTCTTGGTGTAGCAGTAGACCAATCTACTACATATATATTTTTCTTTCTCATTCCAGATACCACTACTTCATTGGTTTCAGCATCCTTGATTTGACAAACACCCATGTTGAATCCAACATTGTAGCATTTATCACAGAGTTGACTGATACTCAGCAGATTATTAAAATTCAGCCCTTCAACATATGTAACATATGTGATCTCTAGTCCATTCTTCTTGATGGATCCACTGCCTTTGATTTTCCCTGGAGCATAATTTCCTCCAAATATAACTTTGGCACTGCTTGATTCTTTGAAATTTGATAAGTTCTTTTTGTTCCCTGTCATATGTCTGGATTAACCACTGTCCATGTACCAGGTTCCATGGAAATATGTTGTTCACTGAATCTGTAATCAAGGAAATCAAGTTTTAGGTCCCCGTATCTGTCTGGGTCCTTACGGGTTAGCACTATAAGGTGAACCATCCAAACTATAGCCAAATGATCAAACTCTAAGAGGTTGCCACCTATCAGTTCCATAATCATAATTGTAACGACCCAATTTTTTATCCCTTAATAAGAATTTTATTGATTATGTTATTAGTTTATTTTATGGAATAATAATGGAGAATTAGAAATATAATAATGATTTTACTAGATAGTTAATTTATTAAATATCAGATAATAAAGGTGTCTCTTTAGTAGGACTGTAAATTTATTTAATTTGGGCCTTATAATGAATTGTTGGGAAATTATTTTGTAGATTTTGATGAATGCCATGTAAAACTTAGAATAGAAGTTGGCACCCCATTTTTGTTGTAAATTGCATTGTAATACATAGGGCTGGTCGAGCTGAGTCAAGTCAGCTATGCCTGAACATGCAAGAAGTCAACTAGAGATAAAAAGGAAGACTCCACTATGAGGCAGCTGAGTGTGGCAAAGAAGAGAAGACAGGAACTCGATCAAGGTGCAACGAGATGCAACGGTGAGTGAAGTATCGATCTAGTCAACTCAAGAGACCAAGTCTCAAGGTTGAAGTGAGAAGAGTCATCAAATGATTGGAAGGCGACTAAGTCACCTGGGGATGTTAAAAAATGCGTCAAGTCAAGACAATCGAAAGAGATCCGTTGTACGTAAATCAAGAGAATTAATTAAACAAGTAATACCTCCATCGCCTTTCTTGAACCGCTCGGTTCGAAGCGTGCAAAAGGAATAAACGAATGGGAAGCCGCACTTGGGTCGAACTCGAAAAGTGAAAGAATCATTCATACGAGGAAGTGGAAATTTCAATGATCGCAACAAGATAAGCCAACGACCATAAGTGAATTTCAAAAATAAGCCTATCTCTTCAACGGGCGATTTTTGAAAGATCACTATAAAAGGCCGAGGAATTACTGCGAGAGAAGGTTACCTGAACCACGAACATTCAAGCAAACATTTGAACTGTAACCTAATATATTCTCAAATCATTCAAGATCAATCCTCAAGCCTACATTACGAAGGAAATCAATCCAACACTCACCTGTGAAGGAAAGATTACTTCAATCAGTTGAAGAGGAAATTTTTGAAGAATCAAGGGGTCTACATTCCACGGAGGATTGTAGGAAGGTTCAAGGTCGAACCAGTCTCAAGTTGTTGGAGGGCTTCGTGATCAAATCCAAGAAGCTTGAGCAAGTGGGCTGTAGTAGCAAGGAAGCTGCCCTGTGAAGAAAGGCCGAGTCGCACGAGGAACCGGTTGTGTGACCAAGGCATCTCAGATCGAGTCCCAAAGGATCAAGTCATTTGTGTGATCAAGACTTGTATACGGGATCGTTAACCACTCGTATATTGATCAATACTTAGTGGATTCCTCGGGGAGTTGGAGAAGAGAGGAGTAGAAGAATTACCCCATCTTCGAACCTCTATAAAAACTTATTGTGTCATTTACATTTCAAAGCACTTTAATTTCTACATCTTATTTTTATCTCATTGATAAATTTGCTATCCAATTGATAATCAATCGAGTACTAAAACCAAGTATTAAAATAAACTTAACCAAATTCAAGGGTGTTAAGTCTTCCGCTGAAAACAAATCACAATCGAGTTAAGTCTTTAGTCAAAACAATTTGAGTTATTCTATCAACACGGCTCGATCGAGTCCGTTGAGTGACTAACTCCGATTAACTAACTTAGTTGTCCATCAAGGACACATCCGTGAAGTATTAACTCGAATATTTAAAAGGACTAATTTGAAAAGTTGGTAAGGTTTATTCAACCCCTCCCCCTTCTAAACCTTACACTCACACCCTTTGGGACCTACAAGTGGTATCGAGCGGTTGGTTCATTGAGCCTTCTCGTGACCGGTTCTTGAACTAGATCTCCAAATTTTTCAAAGTCCTGTTTTAGTACTTGATCTTTCAAAACTCTTTTTACCAAAGAAAAAGTTATTATCATGGAAGCAAATTTGACACGCATCCCTATGTTCACAATTGAAGAATTTGATGATTGGAAAATTCGTATGCGAGTGCTCATCTATCAAAGCATTACATGATGAGATGTGGATAGTGATAGAGGATGGGCCACCGCAAATTTTAAAAGTGAACACAATTTTGTAAGGAGAGCTGCGGTGAAGGTGAAGAGGATGTTGCTCCCTGCACCAGCCTATGGTTGAAAAACCAAGAGTGAATGGACAAATGATGACAGGAAAAGATATAACTTGGACAATGTGGCCAAGGACATTCTTTACAAAACCTTGGACAAAGCTATGTTTAACAAAGTCAAATCATGCAAAACGGCTAAAGAAATCGGGGACAAGCTAACATTGATTTGTGAAGGCTCGAGCAAATCAAGGAAAATAAACTATCTATTCTTTGTACAAAAAATTTGAAAATTTTAAAATGCTTGCAGGAGAGACCTTGGATCATTTGGATGCTCGGTTCACGTAAATTACCAACGAGCTATCTCGCACTTGGAAATGAAGGTTATGGCACTAAGACATTCCATGGACCTATCCAAGACATCCAACCATGAGCTATTCTCAAATCTCAAAGCCTACGAATTTGAGCCGAGAAGAAAAGACAGGAGGAGAGACAGTGTGCCCAAAACAAATTTGCTCTAATTGTTAAGGATGGCAAGAGAGCCGAGGTCAAAGAAGTCATTGACCAAGAGGAAATAGCCCCGATGGTTAAAAGGTTTAACAAGTTCTTCAATAAGAACTACAAGAGAGGCAAGGGCGAATCCTCCAGAAGACACTCGGCTCTCTCCAAGTCAAGGGAAGATAGGCCAACCAAGAGAGCGAGCATCAAAAAGTTGAATATCAAAGGGCTAACAATCCAAGAATGGAAAGAGCTGATTAAAAGGTTGAAAATCTATGCTGAAGCGCAGAAACCAGGTCACTATGCCATTGATTGCCCATATCCTTTAGTCAACAAATACAGGAATGAAGAAGAAAGAAAGGTCTTGAGAAAGAAGACAAGAAAAGAAAAAGGCAATGTTGGTGCAGAGATCGCCGAGATAGCCAAGTCAAGAGACACACGGTGATTCGAGAGAGTAGTGAAGCCGACTACTCAAGTGACTCGAAGAAGAAGCCTTGATCCGTTTGATGGCCAAGGAACAAGACCAACCCGACCAAGAAGATGAGGTACACTCTAATTCATCACACTCAGATTCTAGTGATAGTGACTGTGACACACACACTTCATCACCCACTGATCTTTATGATTCATTAGGCAAAATGATGAAAGACTTTGAACACATTAAATCCTCACACACACTACTAAATGAGGAAAACAAAGCAGACTAAGAACAAAACTCTGGTGACTAAGGAGCCGAGTACTCTAAGTCAAATAGCTGATGAGAATGAAAGTCTAAAGGCTGAAAATGCTAAGCTAATAGCAGAGATAGCTGCTATAGAAAAGAGGGAAAATGACCTTAAAAATGTGATTGCCTCATTCACTAAGGCATCTAAATCATTGGATGATCTTATTATGAGTCAAATAGAATGTGGAGACAAGACAGGGCTTAGGATTTAATTCCTCTGTGCTATGTCAAGCTCCAAAAGTGATTTTGGAAAAAGGATCTTCAAGTAATGAAGTATCTCAAACTCCAAATGGTGCACACACATTTATTCCAAAGCACAATCACAAGCAAACCGGCCTTGGTTATAAAGGAAAAATTGCCGATTGAGTGTCTTTGAGAGGACAAGCGAGAAGAAATCCGGCCCGAGTTCCTCAAAGAAACTCCAAACAGAAATACTCAGTAAAGAAGAAACAGAGCTACCAAAAACCCGGAAGTTCTATAAAAGAAACACATATGAAGGGAATGGTAGAAAGTACCCAAGCCAAGTTGATTTGAATAATGTGAACTATCAAAGCAAAGACCTATGGAATATAAGCCCAAATGGCAAAGGCCTAGAACTCAGGAAAGGCCATTCCAAAGGTATAAGAGCTTTCATCAGCACACATATGCACCTAGGCACTACACTCGGAGATATCACAACTACCCAAAGAAGGCAATGGCTAAAACACATACACAGCATACGAGACAAAAGAGACAATTTGTATGAACCTAGAACCCCAAAGCAATTTGCCAAATTTAATTATGATTATGGCACCGATAGATGGCAACCCCATAGAGTCAAATCATTTGTCTATAGGTTGGTTGGATCATCTTACAATACTAACCCCTCAGGACCCAGGCAAGTATGGGTACCTAAAACCTAACTTCCTTGATTGCAGGATCAAGGAGCAGCTGAGTGCCAAGGAACCTGGTACATGGATAGTGGCTGTTCCAGGCACATGACAAAGTTACAAGAAAAATCTATCAAAATTCAAGGAAGTCGAGGTGCAAAAGTCATATTTGGAGGAAATGAAGCTCAGGAGAAATAAGGGGCTTTGGATCCATCAAGAAAAATGGATTAGAAATCTCGGATGTTGCATATGTTGAAGGACTCAACTTCAACTTGCTAAGCATCACCAACTTTGTGATAAGGGTTATAGTGTTGGATTCAACATGGGTATATGCCAAATCAAGGACGGTGAATTCAATGAAGTTGTGTTGCAAGGATGCGACAAAAGAACGTATATGTGGTAGATTGGTCAATCGCAACACCAAGCACTTTTCTACTAGCAAAGAGCACAAAGAATCAAGTTGGTTGTGGCACAAGAAGTGAGTCACCTGAATTTCAAAACAATTAACAAGCTTGCGGAAGCAATCTTGTGGAAGGACTTCCGGACTCGATATACAAGAAGGAGAGTATATGTGATGCATGTCGGAAGGAAAACAAATCAAATCATCATTCAAAGAAAAGACATGTCCATCTTCAACAAGAATCTTGCACTGCTACATATGGATCTATTTGGTCCAGTTGAACCAACTAGCATAAATGGGAAGAAATACACCTTGGTGGTAGTAGATGACTACTCAAGATATACATGGACAATATTCATGTGTAAGAAGAAAGAAACTCTGCGAAACTACCACGGTGATGAAGAGGATTCAAAATGAGAAAAGTCAAACAATTATCAAAATAAGATCGAGAGGAACCGAGTTTGTCAATGGTATAATCACTCAAGATCGTATTGAAAATGGTATTGGTCATGAATTATCTCGTAGCAAGGACTCCACAACAAAATGGAGTTGCGAGAAAGAAGGCAGAACTCTTAAAGAAGCAGCAAGGACCATGTTAGTCAAGCACGGGGCTACCTAAAAGATTTTGGGTCAAGCAATAAACAAAGATGCTATACTCAAAATAGATGCATGATAAACAGACACGGTGACAAAGACCCTATGAGATTTGGACAGGGAGAAAGCCAAATGTTGCATATTTTAGAATATTTGGATGCAAATGCTTCATCCATAACAATGGCAAAGATAATTTAAAGGCTTTTGATGCTAAAGCCGATGAAGGTATATTCTTGGGATACTCGCCTAAAAGCAAAGCCTACAGAGTACTCAACAAGAGGACTATGGTTACAGAGGAATACATTCATGTGGTGTTTGATGAGCCAAATGTAAATGGAGAAGACATTGAAGAGTCATTTTGATAAGTGAATCAACCAACCATGCAGAAGAGTCCTTATCTTCAAGTGAAGCTAGAATTATAAACCCGGATGAAGATGAGATAGCGAGTCTCAAAAACAGTTGGAACATCTCGGCTAAGTGATGATGAGAAAGTTGATCAAAGCAACACACCGCAAGACGATCGAATCTAGCTAACTTACTCCAACTTTGATGTAAGATGGCCGAGAGACCATCCACCACAACTAGTCATTGGAGATGTAAGAGAAGGTGTCAAAACGAGATCCAGAGCTCAACAAGAAGCAATGTTCACATGCTTTATCTCACAAATAGAGCCTAAAGATGTGTCACAAGCATTGGATGACACACATTGGATTCATGCCATGCAAGAAGAGTGAATCGGTTTGAAAGAAATAAAGTGTGGGAACTGGTTCAAAGACCTACCCATCAAAATGTTATTGGCACTAAATGGGTATTCAGAAACAAGATGAATGAGGAAGGTTCTGTGGTAAGAAACAAAACAAGATTGGTAGCCAAAGGATATTGCCAAGAAGAAGGAATAGATTTTGATGAAACTTTTGCTCTGTAGCAAGATTGGAAGCTATAAGGATGTTTCTTGCCTATGCAGCTCACAAGAATTTTATTGTATATCAAATGGATGTAAAGAGTGCATTCCTTAATGGTTTATTGGAAGAAGAAGTATATGTTGAACAACCTCCAGGATTTGAGCAGAAGACTCTTGGAGATAAGGTATACAAACTCAAGAAAGCTATATATGGATTGAAACAGGCACCCAGAGCATGGTATGATACATTATCACAATTCTGGGCCGAGAATGGATTCACAAAAGGAAAAGTGGATAGAACACTCTTGAGAATTCAAGGGGGAAGAGCATCTTTGCTTGTTCAAATATATGTGGATGACATCATTTTTGGATCCACAAACAAAGAGTCGTGTAATAAATTTTCAAACCTCATGCAAAGCAAATTCGAAATGAGCATGATGGGAGAGTCGACATTCTTCCTTGGACTCCAAGTGAAACAGTGAAGGATGGAACCTTCATAAGTCAAACAAAATACACCAGAGATTTAATGAAGAAATTTGGTATGGAAGAGAAGTCTTAGTAAAAATACCAATGAATACATCGATCAAAATGAACATGGATCAGATGGCAAGCCTGTAGATCAAACAAGATATAGAGCACTTATGGATCATTGCTCTATCTTACGCCAGCGTGCCAAACATCACCTTTGCCGTAAGTGTATGTGCAAGATTTCAATCTGCTCCAAAAGAAAGCCATATGACTGCGAGCCCAAGAGGATCTTGAGATATTTGAAAGGAAGCCAAGAAGTTGGCTTATGGTATCCAAAGGAAGGAGGATTCAAGCTAATTGGCTATTCGGACTCGACTATCTTTGGATGTAGAGTTGTGGGAAGAGCACCTCAGGCACATGTCAAATGCTTGGAAATAGGCTAATTTCTGGTTTAGCAAAAAGCAAAATTCAATAGCCACCTCCACAAAAGCAGAATACATAGTCGCTAGCAAACTGTTGTGCCCAAGTCCGATGGATGGATGAAGAATGAGAGACTATGAAGTTGAAGAAAAGGAAATTCCAATCATGTGTGATGCAATCACTCAAAATCTGTGTTGCACTCAAGAACAAAGCATATCGATGTCTCGATATCACTTCATAAGAGATCATGTTGAAAAGAAGGACATCACCTTGGAATATATTTCAACCGATAAGCGGTTGGTGACATATTCATGGAATATATTTCAAGCGATAAGGATTGGTCGACATATTCACAAAACCATTATGTGAGTCAAGATTTGAAGAACTCAAGCATGAGTTAGGGTTAATTGGTGAGTTGACACTCGGAAGACTTAAAGAAAAGAAATGAAACACGAAAAGAGGAAAAAGAGTCTGAACTCTTAAATCGGCTAAGTGAATCACCGATCGGAAAGACAGGTTTGTACCGAGTTAGGCGACAAATTTGAGTATTTACATGCGAGAAGAGAAGAGTTAAATTAGCTAAGGGACAAGCCGAGTCATTTATGAGCAAAGTGACAAAAACGCAAATCGTTTTTACTAAGTGGGAATGTTTTTAAGAATGACATCAAAGATAATTATGACGTGTCTGTGCAAAAGCCGCACACCAAGCTTATGATTGGATATAAATGCCGTATTAAATATGAGACATTAAATGCAAATCGGCGTGCAAGATCTAAGCCGTTGATTTTGATCACATTTCAAAAACCACCCGCACGCCCTTTCATGAACCATACTTAAACCATTTCGTCCGTTTCTCTCTCACTTTACCAAAAACTGTTCATCTCTCTCTCGAAAGCAAAAGCAAAATTTTCTCTCAAAACCCTTTCAATCCTCAGATCATTTTCTAAGTTTCGTTCGGTAAAATATCGAGAAATGGCATCCACTCATGATTTTGTTAAGCTAGGAAAGCAAATCCACACCGGGTCTCTTGTGGATTTCGATGGTATGGTGAAACAGTGGGTCCGACGACACCCTAGTGAAGAAGATTGCCGAGAAGCGGAAACGCCTGGGCTAAAACCGTTTCGGCGTTGGAGTTTCCGATGACCTATGTGGAAGAGGTCGCGATTCTACGTGAACACTAAGGTTCACGATGAGGGCATCAAGTCCTCTGTTCATGGAAAGGAGTTCATCATTATCGCCAAGGATTTGGCGTAACACCGCTTGTTACCGCGGAAGGAATGTCGGAAATTAATGAAGCGATGTTGACTGATCGCCGCTTGGAAGGAAGTAGCCAAGTCCGACTATCTGCCGAGAAAGTAGTCTACACTGACTAATAAGAGGCTTTGAAGGAGGACTACCACAAATTCTTTGGACATCATTGCCAAATGCATAGATATCAAATTTGGCGGCTTTGACCACCGTCCAAAGCAAAGTTGATCGTAATGGCTGCGATCATTGAAGAACGTAAAGTGAATCGGGCTGAGTTTGTCTACATCGACTCTGCGTAACGTTGGGAACAAATCCTTCAAGGAGGATGGAACGTTTGGAGGTTCCAGGATACGGCCTGGTGATTGGCCGGTGATGGAGGTAAAAGGAGTCCCTCTTCGACATGGCAAGGCGTTCCATGTAAACAAGAGGATGTTCGAGATCAAACCTATCCGGCGCACGAGAAGAGAGCATACGCCAAGAGGGCTGATACGAGTGAGGGGAATCAATCGACCACGAAGATACAATTGTCTCCTCTCCACCAAAGAAGCCGCTTTGCCCCTGCAGCCTAAGAAGACTGTTTCCCCTGCAGCCAAGAAAAAGAAATCTGCTCCCCGCCCGCACTGACCAAGTCACCGCCCCGCAGCAGTGTCTCTGCCCCCTGCAGCCGCAGCGGAGAGAAGGAATCTCAAATACCTTCTCCGATCGTCAAGAAAAGGAGAACTGATAAGCCAAGATGGCGAGTTCCTCGAAGAAGACAACAAAGACGGCCCCCGCCACCCAGGACTCGAAGAAATCTTATCCAAACCGAAATCCCTGCGTACAAACAAAAAGAAGAAGAAGAATTTTCAAGCGTTCGAGCTTGAGAAACCAAGTAGTCACCACTCAAATTTGGAGAAGATACCCGAGGCTGGAGAAGTAGAGTCTCCGACGTGATCGATGAAACGACCAAGTCTCATCGAGGCCGATCGCACAGAGGCAACTCAAGACCCAGTGTGAGAGAGAACAAGCGAGGAACAAGGATTGGCCGAGACAACCGAATCACCTGTTGGAGGTTGTTTCTCCACCACATGAGGCTACTAAGGATGTTGAGCAAATGAAGTTCTGCTACCCTTAATCCCTGGAAACGAGGGCGGCAAAGAGAATTATGAAGACGATGTAATCGGTACTCTCCATTGTATCCAGAGATCCAAATCGTCCGAGAGAGTGGAGAAAATGGAAGCCGAGCCTATCCAGTGCGGTTTGAAAATCCGAGTTCATTGTTGAGGAAGAAGAACTCTTGAGGTTTCTTGAGGTGGACACAAAGGTCTTGCAAGCCCTGATGAGGATAATTGCATCAATATCTGCAGTTCGAAAAAGAAAACGAATGGGCTAAAGCAGCAGAGGACGCAGAGGCACGTGAGAAGGCCAAAGATTCGCCTCCTCTCACCGGCACCACCGATCATACACACCCTCACCTTGACGCCCCTATCGAAAGTGATGAGGATCCGGACCCCGTTTCTTTGCCACGGAAGAGTTGCAAATGCAGCAAGCAATGCAATAGTCCCGGACTCCTACATGAGCAAAGAATGATGGAGGGACCAGGAGATTCCTCCGGATCACGGTGAAATAGATCCTATGGGAGTGGTGCAGATATTGCCTTTTTTTGCCGCCACCACTTCCCAGCTCATTCGGAGGAAGGTGTTAAGGAAATGGCGATGAAACCGGGGTAGTGGGGACCCAATCGAGCCAACCCCTAATGAAGGTGTCTTACCACCCCCAACAAATTGAATACTCGGTGGGAACAGTGGGAGTTTGGAGATGAGTGACCCCATTCCAAGTCACTCATTTGGTGTGCCACCGAGGGGGAAACTCCCTCCACCTGCAGCAAAGTCGGAGGATGCTGCGGTGACTCCACAATGAATTTAGGAGGCGAAGTGGAGAAGGAACAATCACAGAATACACAGCAAGTTTCATCGACGAGGCTTAGACAGATTGTGATCTCTCGGTGAAGTGCCAACCGCTCCTGCAGCTAATGACGCCGCGATGCGGTCGAGGCACTGACGGAATCGCCCGGGAGTTAACACTCTAGGTAATGAAAGTGCAATCCATGGAGTTGAGACTCCAATGGATGCCACCTCGAAAGACCCCAAGACCGTGACTTTGTCGAAAGGGATGTCCAAGGCCTCGCTACATTTGAGACTGCGCAGGAGGTAATGAAGGCCAACGGGAGGTTGAGACTTCCCGGGGTAGAGAAATCAAGCACATAACATCCCTCCTACTATCATTGATCCATCGAAAAGGAGATAAATGCTCTTCACGATTCCCAAGATAATCCCGATGTAACCTTTCCCGGGATCGGAAGGAGACGATGAAGCCGAGTCATCCCCCGTGGATCGATCCCAAAGACTCGGTGAGGATGTTCCAACCACGAGTAAGTCGACCTCAAGAGTACTCGCCAAACATTCAACTTTGATGATGAGCCACCTATGGAAATCTCATCATCGTCCGATGACACTTCCGATAAGGCCGATGACTAGTCAACTCATTTGGAAAAACCAATCGAGACCGACGGAAATTTGTTGAGACAGTGAGGCTCGTAAGCTCGGGTCGACTTCACAATGACCCGGTGAAACAGAGTCCACCGCGCAGCTCCCAAGTCGCAGCAGGTTCGACTCCACAAGGGACTTCACGAGCACAAATTATCATTGAACAGATTCGCTTGTCCGTGATGATCCTTTCGTAGAATCATTTCCCTTCTCTCGGAGGTACTCCGACCTCCTTGAAGAATCACTAAAGATCGTGAGCGCTTCCACAAACTCCGATCCTCTGTTATTCCATCGACACCATAGTTCCGGTGACTATGACTTTGACGCCTTGGCCGTCACCAAACAGAGGTGACAAATTTGAAGTTAGGGGCGTGTTCAAAGCCTTATTTGCTGAGATAGAAAAAATGGAAAGGCACCAGGCCTCACTGGACATGAGGCTGGATAACAGGGACGCCAACCTTACTGCTGATTTGAGAGGCATAATAGTCAGGATCCGTGAGTGGTGGCAACAGCAGCAAACAATGCGTGTGGAACAAGCTCGATATTTCAGGACATTGTTCAACAAGTTGTTAGTCTGGCGGGTGAGAATAATCGATGCAAAGACAAAATTGCAAGAACACATTGAACAAATGCATGAATCTCATACTACAAAGATAAAGTGCTGCGTGAACATAATAAGAACGAGCTCCTGCGTGTGGAAGAGAATATGGATCGAAAATTCAGTCTCCTCATGGCTGAGATGAAGTTGGTAGCAGCTGAATCCAACGCCACCCGCTCTGAGTTTCGTGCAGCTTACTCCGCAGCAGATTCGAAGCAGAACTCAACTATCAGCAGACTCGACTTCTTGCTTGCTAGCTTGTTTCCAGGGGTTCCTCTCTCCTTTGATGATGCCAAAAAGGGGGAAGAGGAATACCTAAAGGCGCTGAAGGGATCTGAAGCTGAGAAGGAGGAAGCAGTTGTGAAGGGAAAGACAGCTGAGGAAGTAATAAGAGAGAAGAAAGGGAAGTCTGTTGAGGGGGAAGGTTCGAAAGATGTGACCTTGATGATTGCTAAAACCCCCCAACAAGGTCTTGTCACAGCTGATATTATCAGCAAACTCCCAGTGACTCTGCCACTCCAACACTCTGCTGTACCAATGGCTGAAAAGAGAAAGACAGTTGAAGCAGGGATGAAGGAAGTGGAAGGAAGGATGAATGCCCGAGTTATGGATATTCTGAAACAACATGGAGGCATTCCAATAGACAGAGACACCTATGCCATTTCAGATGCCGGAACTGAGCCAAGATCTGTTGATGAATTCAAGACGCCGCATCAAGGTTATTTCGCAAACATGTCCATGGCTCAAGCCTCGGGATTTGTCTTGGGAAAAAGTCTCACACTATGTGAAGAAGTGACAGAGAAACCACCGGTCGCTCTGCTTTGGTCACTCTACTAGTCACTCAATTTGGAAAAAGAAGGCCCCAAGATACAATACACGCCCGCAGGGAGGAAGAAGCGATGGTGGAGGAAGAGGTTTCAAACCTAGATCTCTCGCCCAAAAACATTGAGTACATAGATCCAGGCAAGAAAGGAGGGATCTATTGGGCAGATTTGACGAAGTAGCCAACCTGCAAGTGGCTAAGAACAATGCTAAGTATGTGAACAGAATTGAAGAGGAAAATAAAAGACAAACTCGGCTATGGGAGGAAAGACAAGAAAGACCGAGAAGAGATGAAGTGCCGGAAGGCGTATGAGAAAAAGAAGCGGTGAAGATGAGAATAAAAGGAAAAGGTCGAGAAGATGACCAAGAGTGAATAAGATAAAAGAATGAGGCGTGAAGGAGATGAAGTGTTCTTTATCCACCCCTTCATGTATTTTACTATGTAAATACACTTTATGTAAGTCTTCCGTACATTGAATAAAATTATGAAATTTCTATACGTGAGTAGATATAGAAACAGACATGGTTAGTCTAAGCCCCGTTTAAGCTCGATGCAATTTTTTTTAGGCTTAAGCTCGATACACTCAGAAAAAAGTGTGTAAAGAACAAGAATGTTATGATCAATAAAAGATCGATTCTAAACATACATTATGTGGTTCTACATTTGTATGTATGTATCATTCTTTGTTAAATAATTGTATGAATATTTTAAGTTTTGGCATCATCAAAAAGGGGGAAATTGTTGGGAAATTATTTTGTAGATTTTGATGAATGCCATGTAAAACTTAGAATAGAAGTTGACACCCCATTTTTGTTGTAAATTGCATTGTAATAGATAGGGCTAGTCGAGTGAGTCAAGTCGGCTATGCCGAACATGCAAGAAGTCAACTAGAGACAAAAGAAAGACTCATTGTGAGGCGGTGAGTGTGGCAAAGAAGAGAAGACGGGAACTCGATGAAGGTGCGGTGAGATGCTGGTGAGTGAAGTATCGTCAAGTCAACTCAAGACATCAAGTCTCAAGGTTGAAGTGATGAAAAGTCATCAAATGATTGGAAGTGACTCAAAGTCACCTGGGGATGTTAAAAAATGCGTCAAGTCAAGACAATCGAAAGAGATCCGTTGCACATATATCAAGAGAATTACTTAAACAAGTAATACCTCCATATTGCCTTTCTTGAAGTGCTCGGTTCGAAAGCGTGCAAAAGGAATAAACCAATGGGAAGCATCGCACTTGGGTCAAAACTCGAAAAGTGAAAGAATCATTCATACGAGGAAGTGGAAAGTTCAAGGATCGCAACAAGACAAGCCAACGACCACAAGTGAATTTCAAAAATAAGCCTATCTCTTCAACTGCGGATTTTTGAAAGATCACTATAAAAGGCCGAGGAATAACTCGAGAGAAGGTTACTCGAACAACGAACATTCAAGCAAACATTTGAATCTGTAACCTAATATATTCTCAAATCATTCAAGATCAATCCTCAAGCCTACATTACGAAGGAAATCAATCCAACACTCACTGTGAAGGAAAGATTACTTCAATCAGTTGAAGAGGAAATTTTTGAAGAATCAAGGGGTCTACATTCCACAGAGGATTGTAGGATGGTTCAAGGTCGAACCAGTCTCAAGTTGTTGGAGGGCTTCGTGATCAAATCCAAGAAGCTTGAGCAAGTGGGCTGTAGTAGCAAAGCAAGGCAAACGCCTGTGAAGAAGCCGAGTCGCACGAGGAGCCAGTGTGTGACCAAGGCATCTCAGACCGAGTCCCAAAGGATCAAGTCACTGTGTGATCAAGACTTGTAATCGGATGTTAACCACTCGTATATTGATCAATACTTAGTGGATTCCTCCAGGAGTTGGAGAAGAGAGGAGTAGAAGAATTACCCCATCTTCGAACCTCTATAAAAACTTATTGTGTCATTTACATTTCAAAGACTTTAATTTCTCGCATCTTATTTTTATCTCTTGATAAATTTGCTATCCAATTGATAATCAATCGAGTGCTAAAACCAAGTATTAAAATAAACTTAACCAAATTCAAGGGTGTTAAGTCTTCTGCATTGAAAACAAATCACAATCGAAAGTTAAGTCTTTAGTCAAAACAATTTGAGTTATTCTATCAACAAATTCGCCAGTCCGTTGAGTGACTAACTCTATTTGATTAACTAACTTAGTGTCCATCAAGGACACGATTGTGAAGTATTAACTCGAATATTTAAAAGGACTAATTTGAAAAGTTGGTAAGGTTTATTCAACCCCCTTCTAAACATTACACTCACACCCCTTGGGACCTACATGAATAATGGATTTTTACTTAGTAGAATATTAAGTTAGATCCATAAGTCCTTTTTGTTATTAATGGATTAGTAAATAAGCCCATGTACCCAAAACCTAGTCTAATTGGGAATAGGTTAAAATACATATATAAGACACTGAAATACACACATCGGGAACACACGTATATGACGTCTAGGAGAGAACAAAAATCGGTCGGAGAAAGACAAAAGAAAAGAGAAAAGAGAAAAAGAGAGATGACTTCCCGATTGATCCGAAAGAAGCCCGCAAAAGATTTTTATTGCCCCATAAGTTAATCGGACATGTAATCTCCTTCATTTTCATATAGATTTAAGTTTGTATCATTGTCACATGATTTTTATCATGCTAATTTGAGAGTGGTCTCCTTATCCTAATAGATTACAATGTTATGTGATAAGAACTTATGTGTTGATGTGGAATTTATGTGTTTATGTGAAATGGCTTGCCACCAACTATTTGATTGTGTGAGTGAATGAAATGTAGGGCTTTCTCTTGATTATTTGAATGTAGAGTTTTTCCTAGTAATTGAATATAGAGTTTTCCCTTAATTAAATGAAAGTAGGGTATTCCCCTAACTAAGTGAACCTATAACTTTTCCGCAAGTATATTTTTGAATGTAGACTCTAGAGTTCACTAATTAATTGAACGTAAGGTTTCCTGAGTAGTTTAGCATAGGGTTTATCCCGATTAATTGAATGTAGGATTTTCAATGATTAGTTGAATATAGGGTTATCCCCAATTAACTAAATGTACTTTTTCCTAACTAACTGGATACATAGTTTTTCCTAACTAATTGAATATGGGTTTTCCTCCTAACTAACTAAATGTAGGGCTTTCCCTAAACAAGTTTGAATCCTTGAATATATGTTTTCCTTTAATTAATTGAATGTAGTGTTTTTCCTTGACTAATTGAATGTAGTGTGTTTCCTTGACTAATTGAATGTAGGGTTTTCCTTCACTAATTGAATGTAGGCTTATCCCTTAACTAGTTGAACGTAGGTTTTTTCCTAACTAGTTGAATGTAAAGTTTTTTCCAATTAATGTTGAGTATCCGAATGTAAGTTTATCCTCGTTTACATGTTTTATGTCATGGATATTTTTCATATTTTTGTTAATTAATGTGATTTAATATTATATTTATGCCATTAAAGTTTATGATCGAATTTAATTAAAGTTGCATCACTTAGGTTCATGCATCGTGTTAATGTATGTTCATAGCATTCCACGAGCATACAAAGATTAGTAAAGTCAAGTTTTAAGATCTATAATTCATAAAGTGTTTTTCAAAGAAATGGGTGCACATTGTTCTATGATCTTTGGAGTGAGTGGGAAATGGGCGCGGGGACCGATGTTCGACAATGTGCCGCTTACGGCTAATGTTAATGTTCAAGGAAAAGGGCCTTTGGGCAAAATGCTTGAAATGAGCTTCGGGTTCCAAATAACAAGGACCAGCTGCGACCCTAAGTAGAACAATGTATTACCAAGTGAGCTCACATCCTAAGAATGTTTCAAGGCAACGAAAGACAAAGTTTTAGGCGAAATAAAGTTTTAAGCAATGAAAAAAAATTTAAGCAAGGTAAATGTAAAGTCTTTCAAGGTATAAATGTAAGATATTGCATTAGGCATGCATTCATGCATGAGATTACTTGTTGAGCTCCTTTAGCTCATTCCACGAATATTGAATGTTTTCAGATGAGAACCCGGATGAGGAAGGAGATGTCACAAATAGCAAAGAACTCCGGAAACTCACGTCTTTCATGATTTCATGTCTTTGATTTCTCTTATTTGTAAAGTTTGACTTTTTAGTTTATTAAATATCGAATGTCGTTTTATTTTCAGAATGAATATTTTTGGACAAGTAATTATTTCAGTTATAAGCATTTAATCCCGCTGCAAAGTTTTCAAAACAAGTGAGATTTTTATTAGTCCGTATTTTTAAGCATTTTTCGGAGTATTTCTATTTTAATTTCTTATTTACGCAATTAATATTGAAGCAAGCTAGAAAGGGTGCTACATTTAGTGGTATTAGAGCCTAGGCTTTTTAAAACCGATTTTGTAGACTTCAAAAAGGTTTATTTAAGGTAATTTTAAAGTCAATCATGGGTTCCGAGTCGCTCCGAGCATCTCCTCTATTATTTGGTAAGTTTTATATTCATTTGAATTATGCATGTATTGTATCGTGTTTATGCTTTCGGCTTTAAATTGCGAGATGAGAATGTGTTTTGGGTAAAATAGATTATTTGATACAAACATATATGTTTTGTGGATTATTCTTGATTTCATTTCGGTATGTGGTTAAACACTTCAATACTTTGTCCCACATGAGTAAATGTTTTTAAATCCAAGTATATATATTTGAATTTGGATAGTTTTAATGACACCCTAAAACTTGAATTTTTCATGTATTGTTTCTAATATAGGACTTTATATTTTCCTATTAATGTCCCAAAACACTTGTTCCAAACTTTGAGTTTATCCTTTTATCACTTTAAAATTTTCTTTCAGACAACCTCATCACTGAATCTTAATTTTATTCTTTTATGATTCCGCAAAAACTTAAAAATCCGGATGCAAATAACAACAATCCGTAACTCGATCGGTTTTGGCTCCCAATTATCATTTTTCTTTCTCCTTCGAATTTATTGAAAATTAGTCGAGATATTTCTTTCCAACCCCACTATAATTCCATTCGGTCATCGTTCCATCCACCCAAACGAGATAATAATTCTATGTAACTAAGTTGCACAACTATCGTCGTATTTATACCAAGTGAATCTTCTTCTTATGAGAGAGATTAATAATCATGATTTCCAATAAATTTATTTCTTTTGTTTCTCCATTATTCACATTACCGCATTGCCTTTTCTTTCCCACTAAAACCCGATCGCATTAAAGTCACAAGCAATACACCACTTTTGATGATTTAGTATCTCGAATTTTTATGTATCTCCTCCAAAAAATTCTTTTCGCCGCTAATAAACAAGGTGAATAGACCTGAAAATCGTTATTAACTTGTCTTGATTTCTTCATTTTCCTATTATTCCTAAACATCCTTTGATAAACCTATCTTTGACAAAATTAAACACTTTTGTTTTGACCAATCCTCCTAATGCTACTTGAGAACCCAAATATTTCCATCCAAAACTGTCGTTTTGCCTCAACTTTATACCAAGCACTCTATCAATTTTATCCATTATTGTTCTTGTAGACAAGCAAAGTTCACCCCCTTATTCCTAAGAATTTCTCTAGCCTTTCTTTTCTTAACGCTCCTTAAATATTCATCTTATAATACGAGTTTTCTCTTTCCCCTTAAACTCTCATCTTTAATTTCTAGTTTCCTCTCTATCTCCTTTTTCATTTCTTCTAATTTTTCCAATTACCTCTTCAATATTTCCTAATTCCTTCAATCCGAGACTTTGCCAAATACAAAATCTTAATAGCTTCATCTTTGAACATTCTTTTATACCGACTTGATTTATATTGATTATATCCCTATCCGACAATGAATTTCTCAAACAATTGTGTGAAGCCTACCCCGTGCCTCGGATTCTTTTACTTTGTTGGCCTTCCTCATTTCTTACATTTTTTTCAATTTTAGTTTTTTCTCTTTCTTTTCTCCCGGGTTGTTCTCACCTTTTCCACTGGGATTCTTGATTTAGCTTATGTTTGTTTTCTTTTCTTGATTCAACTCCCGATATGATATTTTGCTATCTCCATCTATCTTTGTTTTGTCCTTTTCTTTCTTTCTCTATTTAGCAAAAGCTCAAGTTCAAATGGGTCAATAGTTTTCATTTACCATTAGACCCTAGTTCCGAGTTTTTCTGTGGGCTCACAAAGATCGTACATTCTCATTTGGGCTTCCAATGATATTAGGTTATTCATTATTAGAATTTATTTCCTTAATCCAATTTTACTGTTTTAATTTTTTTTTTGTGGATTTTTTGAACTTGTTCGGGCCCATTTCTCTGCCATCGGCCCTCTTGTCTTTATATACTTGGAATTGAGTTTTGTATTCTTCATGAGTTGGTGACTCAAAAATATTATGGCTTTGAAATTCACCATTCATTCCCAATCAATATTAATTATCATTCTCTATGCTTGGTTTGGCGGGTTTCTTTGTATCCACTATCTTTTAATTTCAAAAATTCACAGACTTTTGTTGGTATCCACCATTTTTGTGGTTATGGTAATATGTTACCCGCTTGTTAAGATACGTTGTTTCGAATGGATTATCGTAAATATTGGTTGGTGAGCGAAATTTCTTATTTTATCAACATGTGTAGTGTCAAGTATTTACATGATTGAGTGCTTAAATTTCAAGCAATTTATGTTTTACCCTTGCGAGTTTTATATTTGTTCAACACTCTTTTTCTATAGTTTGCTTATTAATACCAGATTTATGTCTCGGGTGAAAAAAAGAAGAATTGAAAGTTGTTTTTACGCCTTAGCATATTATGATTTTTTTTTATATTTGACAAGTTTTGAGGATGAAACTTTTTATAAGGTGGGGAGAATGTAACGACCCAAATTTTTATGCCTTAATAAGAATTTTATTGATTATGTTAATAGTTTATTTTATGGAATAATAATGGAGATATAGAAATGTAATAATGATTTTACTAGATAGTTAATTTATTAAATATCGGATAATAAAGATGTCTTTTTAATTGGACGTGAATTTATTTAATTTGGGCCTTATAATGAACAATTGGACTTTTAATTAGTAGAGTATTAAGTCAGGCCCATAAGTCCTTTTTGTTATTAATGGATTAATAAATAAGCCCATGTATCCAAAACCTTGTCTAATTGGGAGTAGGTTAAAACACGGATATAAGACACGTAAAATGCACACACTCGGAACACAAGTAGCCGACGTCTAGGAGAGAACAAAAATCGACCGAGAGAAAGAGAAAAGAAAAGAGAAAAGAGAAGAAAGAGAGGTGACTTCGATTGATTTGAAAGAGGCCTCGCAAAAGATTTTTTTATTACCCCATAAGTTAATCGGACAAGTAATCTCCTTAGTTTTCATATAGATTTAAGTTTGTATCATTGTCACATGATTTTTATTATGCTAATTTTGAGAGTGGTCTCCTTATCCTAATTGATTACAATGTTATGTGATAAGAAATTTATGTGGTTATGTGATAAATGGCTTGACACTAACTATTCTTGATTGTGTGAGTGAATAGAATGTAGGGCTTTCCCTTGATTACTTGAATGTAAAGTTTTTCCCTAGTAATTGAATAGAGATTTTTTCCTTAATTAAATGAATGTAGGGTATTCCCTAACTAAGTGAACGTATAACTTTTCCGCAAGTATATTTTTGAACGTAAGGTTTCATTGAGTAGTTGAGCATAGGGATTATCCCCGATTAATTGAATGTAGGATTTTTAATGATTAGTTGTACATAGGGTTATCCCCGATTAACTAAATATACTTTTGCTAACTAATTGGACACATAGTTTTTCCTAACTAATTGAATATAGGGTTTACCTCCTACTAACTAAATGTAGGGCTTTCCCCTAAATAAGTTTGAATCCTTGAATATATGTTTTTCTTTAATTAATTGAATGTATAGTGTAGGAAATTTATTTGTTAGATTTTGATGATACCATGTAAAACCTAGACTAGGAAGTTGGCACCCCATTTTCCTTGTAATTGCGTATTGTAATAGATAGATGGAAGAGGTGAGTGAAGTCGGCTAAGTCAAGAATACAAGAAGTCAATCGGCAGATTGGAAAGAAGACTACGATGTGTGTCACCGGTGAGTATGGCCAAGAAGGAAGTCAAGGACTCGAATGAAGAAGAAGCGGTGAGGAACAACTGTGTGAAGTTTGAGGAAGTGTCGGTCAAGTCAACTTAAAGAGGCAAGTCTAACAGTTGAAGTGATAGTTGAGTCAATCTTATGATTGGAGCCGACTCAAGTCACAAGGGTAAAGGCATAAGTCAAGTCAAGACAATCGACATTGATCCGTTGGAAGGAAGTCAAGAATATTACTCAATATAGTAATATGTCCAAGTCGCCAGTCTTAAAGTGTTTGGCCGAGAATCATGCAAAAGGAATAAGTCAATGGGAAACACAAGCTTGGTCGACCGCAGTCGCGAAGCCATTTAATACGAGGAATGGTCAACATCACAAGTGTTGCTGGACCAACAAAAGACAAGCCAACGAACAAGAAATGTTATTTGAAAATAGCCTATCTCTTCAACGGGCAAATTTTCAAGTGAGCACTATAAAAGGCCGAGGATGCATGTGATAAAAAAGGTTACCCGAACCAAGCAAAAAGCAAGCATTATTCAAGCAAGTATTAACCCGCAATATTCTTAAAGTTTATCATGATATTCCTCAAGTCTAAAATTGAAGAAACTCAATCCAACACAGTCGTGAAGGAAAGATAACTTCAACTAGTTGAAGAGGAAACATTTTAAGAACAAAAAGGGTCTACTCTCCAAGTTGAAGGAGTTGTAGAAAGGTTCAAGGTCGAACCAGGAGATTCAAGTTTGTTGGAGGGATGTGTGAACAAATCCAAGGACTTGAAAGTGAGTCAAGTAGCAAAGTGCAAAGCGGTTGTCTTGTGAAGAAGGCGAGTCGCAGAGAAGCTACTGTGTGATCAAGGTTGTCTCGGATCGTTAATCGCTTTGTCACCCGACCGTTACTTAGTGGATTCCTCCGGGGAGTTGGAGAAGAGTGGATTAGAGGAATTACCCCATCCTCGATCCACTATAAAAATTACTTGTGTCAATTTACTTTCAAAGACTTACATTATTGCATATTTTATTATATCTCCTTTGTTAGTTAAATCGCTATCCAACTGATAATTAACATGTGCTAAAACAAGTGTTAAAACAAGCTTTAATCAATCAAAAGGGTGTTAAGTCTTGTTGTTAAAAACCAAATCAACTAAAATTAAGTATTAGCTTAGCGGACCAAGTTATACTATCAATAGCTCTATCGAGTGTTGAGTGGGTAACTTATTGAATATAGCCAACTTAGTCAGTCCTCAAGGACACGGTGATTTGAGTCAACTCTGTTGAAAATCTTAAAAAGACTAAAAGTTCAAATTTGGTAAGGTTTATTCAACCTCTCCCCCTTCTAAACCTTACACCACACCCATTGGTGCCTACATATAGTTTTCCCTTGACTAATTGAATGTTGTGTTTTTCCCTGGACTAATTGAATGTAGGATTTTCTCTTCACTAATTGAATGTAAGCTTATCCTTTAACTAGTTGAACGTAGGTTTCTCCCTAACTAGTTGAATGTAAGGTTTTATCCAATTAATGTTGAGTATCGAATGTAAGTTTATCATCGTTCACAGGTTTTATGTCATGGATATTTTTCATATTTTTGCTAATTAATGTGATTTAATTTATATTTATGCCATTGAAGTTTATGATCGAATTCAATTAAAGTTGCATCACTTAGGTTCATGCATCGTGTTAATGTATGTTCATAGCATTTCACGAGCATACAAAGATTAGTAAAATCAAGTTTTAAGATCTATTATTCATAATGTGTTTTTTCAAAGAAATGGGTGCACATTGTTTTATGATCTTTGAGTGAGTGGGAAATGCTCACGGGGATTGGCATTCGACAATATGCCGCTTGTAGCTAATGTTAATGTTCAGGAAAAGGGCGCGCCGGGCAAAACGAATGCAAATGAGCCTTCGGGCAAAATGTTAATCGGGTTCCAAATAATAAGGCCCATCTGCGACCCTGATTAGAACAATTTGTTACCAAGTGAGCCCGTCTAAGAATGTTTCAAGGCAACGAAAGTCAAAATTTTAGGCGAAAGAAGATTTTAAGCAAGGTAAATGTAAAGTCTTTCAAGGTATAAATGTAAGATATTGAATTAGGCATGCATTCATGAATGAAATTACTTTTGAGCTCCTTTAGCTCATTCCATGAATGTTGAATGTTTTTAGATGAGAACCGAGATGAGGAAGGAGATGGCATAAAGAGTGACTTGGAAACCCACGTCTTTCATGATTTCATGTCTTTCGATTTTCTTATTTATAAAGTTTGAATTTTTAGTTTATTAAATGTTGAATGTCGTTTTATTTTCAGAATGAATATTTTTGGACAAGTAATTATTTGATTATAAGCATTTAATTCCCGCAAAGTTTTCAAAAGAAGCGAGATTTTACTATTCCGTATTTTTAAGCATTTTTCAAAGTATTCCTATTTTAATTTCTTATTTACGCATTAATATTCAAGCAAGCTAGAAAGGGTGATACAATAATGAATCTTAGCAAATTTATTTGGAGCTTTAGGAACATACATTTGTCTCTTTTGTCCGTATGTATGTGTATGTGTATTTGCTTTTCTAGGATAATATGGAAACTTATGTGCATAATATGGAAACTTTTGTGCATGATTTTTGCTTTGGTAATGACCTAAGATGAATCTAAGGTCTCTGCCACTTGGGCTTGTATCCCATTGGACTTGGTCGCTATTTCATTTGATGGTTCCAATCACTGTGTTGGGTAATTTCTACTTTCCATTCATATGGTTTCTTTTGATGAAACCTTTGGGTTGATAGTTCTACTTAGATTTCACACAATATTTCCTATCAAGAGTCATTTGTTGAGCTTTTCTAAATTTTGTTTCAAAGAAAGACAATTTCAACATACCCTTTGGATTCTTTCATTTACCTTTAGGGAAAAATTTATTTTGCCCCCAAACTATACGTGTTTTTCTACATTGCCTACTAAACCTTTTTTGTTCTCGTTGCCCCCTCAAGTACACCTAAATTTCTACCGTAACTCCTAAAACCAACCGGCGGTTGAATATTCCCTTTTGATTCTCGCACGCTCGCTGCACGTGAGTTTTTAAGGGCAAAACGTCTTTCTCTTTACCCACCTAATTCCCGCTCTAAACAGGTATCACTTGTCCCAAGAAATCAAAAACCATTTGTAATCTCTCACCAAAAAACCCTAATTCATTTTTCTAAAAACAAAGAAACCCTAACTTGCTTCAATCGACGCCAATAAGAGAGAGGATTCTACGCAATGGTCCGGAAAATACGCAAGGATGGCGACGATGGTGTTCCACCCGGAAAAGAGGCTCACGATTATGGTATGCAATGTCATTAATGATCGATAATAAAACAAAATTGTAGATTTAAAGTGGTCCGGAATTTTTAATAAGTTACGGGACGAGAGAATCTTACTTTATTATTGTGTTGGGGACCATGTTAGTATTTAGGTTTAAAGTTTTGTGATTTTAAATATTGTATGGATAATTGTGGGGACCAAATGAGAATCTTACTTTATTTGTATGTTGGGCATGGTGCATTTGTCATTTTTCAAATGTTTTAGTCGACAAGCTTTGCCTCATGTGGGGAATAAAACATATTTTTTTTTTTCTGAAGGTCAAAAATATTTTTTTATTTGATTTTTGTTTGTCTTTATAATATGGTGATTGAGTTCATTTTCTTTTTCTCCCACCCCATCAGGTTGATTATGAGTATTTCACGATTAGGATGCATCACTCCGGTTTATTTGTTAATTTGGGAAAGACATGTTATGTTGATGGAGAAATTGTTCATATTGATTTTTGCAATGTTGATGAAATGTCATTGATTGAGATTACTACTATGGGTAATGAGTTAAAGCTTGAAGAATGTGAAATGTTTTCAATGCAAAGAGGGGTGGTATAAATGATTGCACCGATTTGTTGTTGTTAGAATGTGATATTGATGTCACGCCCAGCACGGGGATGCGACGACTATCCACAACTTAAATACAAATAAATCAAACGTCTGAGACGAATATCAACGAAAACCCAATGGAACAGAGTCAAATAGCGGCGGAAATAAAGAACAAGTACAAGTTACAACTTATAGTCCACAATATCCAAATTACATCCCCGAAATCAACTAAAGATAACAACTTAAAAGTCAAAGGGTCCTACGCCCTTTAGTTCTGCATCGAAATGAAAAGAGAATAAAAGAGTCCAACAAAGAAATAAAAGAAACAAGTCCAATGACATCAACAATAAAAGATAGTAAGTCCAACAAGCGGAGTCACGGGAGCTTAGTCCGTGGTTGGTTCAACATCTTCAACGAAGTCCTCATCTAAAGGTTAGAAAATAGGTGGGGATGAGACAAAAAATCTCGATGTAGATGGGGTGATCGTGTGCAAGTGTGGTGATATATAGTTAATGCGAGAAAACAACGATTGTATGAAAATGCATGAGATATGATGCATGAACTTACACATGATCCACAAGCGTCGTGATAAAATATTTAAGTAATATACTTATACGATTTAAGGAACGATTCGTGGTCACACAAGACTATGTGATTTAGCAAGAGTAGATTGCGTCACGGAATGTAACGCCAATCCTATGCAAGACAAATAATGGTTGCATACGGATTTGTAGCGCCAACCAATGCAATACAACTAAGCGGTTGCGCACGGATTTGTAGCGCCAACCAAAGCAATACAAGTAGCGGTTGCGCACGGATTTGTAGCGCCAACCAAACGAGTGCGATTAAATCCGGAATCATGTGGATCGGACAATGATTCCTTCGTTTTTCCTTGTAACTCCCGAGCAAGATGGTCCAAGACCTGTCACCTTATCGCTCCATAAGCAAAGACAAAATCCACAGTGGAGCTAGCAAGGCTCGGATTTATCATAATCATGATTATACCTTAAATACTATGACCCGCTTCCTGGACAAACTCCATCCCTCGATTCTTCGGATTAGGACGATGGGAGGAAGAGTGGAATAGCGGCCGAGCGCCCTGTTCCATCCCCGACGTATCTATTCCGATCGTGAGCTCAACACACCAAGTTGACTGAGGCAGAAGGTAAAACAAGTTCGGGTAGTCAACAGTGCAATGAGTATTATTAATTTAGGGAAGCAATTCAGAAAATTTTCAAAATCGCGAGTGGCAATTATGGCACTGGTGGAACTATTTGGATGAAGACGATTATCGGAAGGATAATCAATCTTCGATATCCTGAAAGATTAGGTGGAACATAAGTCCGTTATAGATTCAAAATCGCAAAGAGGCGGGCCGCGCTCGCGATCGAGTATTAATCGGTCAAGACGATCCGATAAGTCAAGGATTTTTGAGAAAATAAAATATTTTAATGAATAATTAAAGTCAGAGGGTCCAGGGTTGTTTTAGTAAAAGGAAAATAATTTGATTTAGGTCCTTGATAAAAAGAAAATTTTGCAATTAGCCCCGTTTTGTAAAATCCAATACTTTTGGGGTTAAAAATTGAATAAATAAATATCTCGACCTTGACAAATTATGAGGTCAGTTCCTAAATTCTCTAAATTGTTCAGAGATTCAGGTTTTTAAAGTTTTGTGGTTTAGTTCTTATAAAATTCTCGCATTGGCCCCAAATTTGTTAAAATTGTCATTTCGGGCCTTAAGTTTAAAATAATCGGAACTCACAAACCGGAAGGGATTTTAAAGTGATTCCAGTTGGCAAATGTCACTAAGGTTAATAGGATATTGGGAAAAAAGCAGTTTTTAAAATAAATAAGTGTAGGTCCTTTAACTTTTGAAAATCTCATTTTTGTCCCATTTTGAAATAATTGCCTTTAAGGCTTTTAGGGTCCAATTGTTATGAAATTTGAACCTTGGGTCCAAAATATAATTAAGTTATAGTTATATTAGTAATTCCAGGTACATGGGCTGTATAAGTCTTGGAAATTTCATTTGGGTCCTCAAGTTTAATCATTTACAATTTAGTCCCTCAATTTTAGTAAAATTACTTTCCAAGCTCTAAACACTTGGATTTTTGGAATACATTTAAAATATGCCATTTCCAGTCCCTTAAGAGTTAAAAATTCATATTTTAAAATTAAGGTATGGTACAGTTTCGAAAATTACAAAGTAGCCCTTAAACTTCTCAAATTTTACAATCTAGTCCTTGGGCTTTTAAAGGTTGATTTTATTTATCTTAAAACTCTTAAAACTTTATTAAAATGTCCACAAGTAATTTTTGAACCTGAGTACAGTCCCAAAATTCAAAATTTGCAGAGGGGTCCCTTAAGTTTTATTTTCTTGCAATTTAGTCCACCAACTTTCCATTTTTGTATTTTAAGTCCAAAAATTGAAATTTAATCAATTATGCTCGACTTGTCCAGGTTATAAGTCATCCAAAATATGGATTTCAAAGATCATACACATGCATGTCCAATTCATACAAGAATTCATCAAATAGAACATTAAATTGTACATGCATGCACCTAAATTTCAATAAATAGCATTTTTGAGCAACCTTTGAGAAATTTCATAATTTGATACATAAAATTGACATGCAATACATAAAATATATATATATCTCAAGTGCTCATGATCAAAACACTACATGCATTTAACAAAAGCACCTAGAAGTTGAAAGGATTTTTCCACCCACCTTAAATTTGGAGAGTTGTGAAATAAAAAGGATAAATTTCACAACTTGGTATGAGGTCACTTAGGTCAGCCCCTAAGTCAAGAAATATCAAAAATTAAGAGTTAGGAAAATGAGTGAAAAATTAAGAAGAAAAAGAAGAAGATAAGAAAATTGGAAATACTACACTTTACCTTGTGTAGTAAGTGATTTGAAACTAGTTGAAGCTTCAAATTTGGGATTTTTGATTCACCTTCAAAATCACCTAAGGTCAGCCCCTATTTCTCAAAAATGAAAAAGGGGTGTTAAAATTTGAAGAAAATAGGAAGAAGAAGAGAAAAGGGCTCTAGTGTCCAAATCTTACCTTGTAGTCCAATTTCTCTAACAATTACTCTTCAAGTCTTCTAAATTGACCACCATGCATGCATGTCTTCAAGTAGTCTTCTAAGTACCTCAAAATCAAAATTTCAAACTTAAATTAAGAAGAGAAGGTGATGAGTAGTAAGATATCAAGTTGAATTGAGGAATGAAATTTCTTACCTTGTTGAGTAGTAAGTTTCGAATTTTTGATGAATAAGGGAAGTAGTCTTGAATTTGTTTTTTCTAAGTGTATAAGAAAGAAGAAGAAGAAGAAGAAAAGGAGAAGTGTATAGAGAAAGTTGGGTGAAAGTTGGGCAAAGTGAGAGGTGAAAAATGAAGAAATTGAACAATTTTCTTGTTCTCTAAGGCCATATGGCCGATTGCAAGAGAGAGGAGGGAGAAGGATTATTTTTTTTTTTGTTGTCTTGGTTGGTTGCATGGGAGACAAGAGTGGGTCAAAGTGATGGGTAGGTTTTGTCCTATTGGGAAGACTAGTTTGAATGAATAAAAAAAAATCTAGGTAATGGAATTTAAGGAAGAATATTTGAATAGGAGAAAAAAATAAGATGTCTTGCATTTTGTCCCATTTCATCCCTCCATGACCGTCCACATCATCTCTTATTTCTTCAAATTTCTTTCTTTTTTTTTTTGTCCCAAAGTTGATGATAATAGATGGATACTATCACTCTCCAAAATAAATAGTGATTTCCTTGATCACTTATAAGTCTCATGATCACTATTCTAAATCAAATTCTTAATTCTATAAGGTATAAATCTCTAAAATAAATAATCTCTTAAAATTCTAAAGTGACTAATAAATACACAAATAGTAATAATGATCAATCAAGTGATCATTAATGTAAGTAGAATTAATAAAGGATCATGATCACAAGTAATAAATAAAATAAAATTAAATACGAGATATATTTATTATTAATATTTACCCGTCAAAGTGATGCGGTAAAATAGTCAAAATAGTACAAGTCAAAAATACCAATCAAGCAATTAATTAAATTATAAAATTATTTTGAAATGTATAAATTTTAAATTTTGAAATTTTAAAATAAAAATAAATATATTATACTAAAAGAGTTTTATTAGCTAGTCACTCAAGAACAAGTTGAACCAGTTGAAAGCCCGCGTAAAGTCGAAAGAAATCGACAATGGTTAAAGAAGTGAAAATAAGTGTCATTATCAAACACCGAAAATAAAAATAATTCAAGTATAAATTAGTTAAATCAAGTAATAAGTAAGTTGACAAAACCAAGTATGAGACACTTGCTATTTCAATATAAAAGTTGTATTTTTGTATAAGAACAATCTCAAGTACTATTGTTTGAAAATATAAAGTTTACTAAATGATCTTTCAAGACAAAGGTATTGTATTTTTAAAATACTAATTTAGTAGTAGATAGTTTTTAAAGACCATTAAGATGAAATAGATAACCGATGTTATATCCATTATCATAATGCGAATCGCAAAATAAATAGTAAATATAAAAATAAATTATCGGAATATTTAATACTATATCGGAAAAAGAAATAATAATAATAATAATAATACCCGCGATCGCGTCGTCTACAATTGAAAAATCTGGGGTCTCACAATTGATGTTCTTAATATGATGAACATGATTGATGATAATAGAATGGTGGGTATATTTGTTGAACATGAAAGTGATAATAGGTTTGAAAATGAACAAGAATCATTTGAAGAATCTAACAAGGACTTTACATTTGTTGAGCCCCTAAATTTTCTAGGAGATAATGAAGAAATAAGTAGGAACAAACCGATTGAGAGGGGGTGAAGGTAGGGAACCATTGAAAATGAAGACCGATGTAGTTGATGACAATGTTAGCAATGAGAGTGATGATGGGCGGTTTGGGGGATGATTCGACATTTTGAGAAATTCATTGATAGTGATTGTCAATTGTCCGATGATGATGCTATTTTTGATGACAACATTGACTATGAAGTTGAATGGGTTGGGAATCACATGGCTAAGTCTCGATATTCCAACTAGTAATGGACATCCCTCAATTAATTTGACTAGTCATTTGGGTGCGTGTTTCTAACAATCATAATGGCCACCCAATATTTAATCAAAAAGTGGACTTTGATGACCCTAAGTTTGAACTTGGAATGTACTTTGAGGACACTCGCATCCTTTAGGAAGGGCGGAGACAACATTCAATCAAACAAGATAGGGACATATTGTTCACAATTAATGAAAAGTGGAAAGTTCAAGCAAAGTGCAAACACAAAACTTGACCTTGGATTATTTATGCTTCCAAAAAATGTAATGAGGACAAGTATATAGGTGAAAACATTTGTTGGTAAGCATATATGTCCTAGACAACAAAGAGTGTCTCATGCAAATTCAAAATTCTTAGTTGAGGTATATAGGGACAAAATTTGGTCCGACCTAAGATGGCAATTGATTCTATGATGCAAGTTCGCAAAAAGATATTAAATTGTTGTTTACTAAGAGGCCAATTGTACAGAGCCAAAAGAACTATTTCTGAGATAGGGACTGGTCGACTCATCAACAATATGCACGCTTTGGTCTTATCTTTGAGGAAATAAGGCAAACAAATCCAGGAACCACGATTAAGATAAAGTGTAAGCTTGAAGTAGGAGGTCATCCCATGTTTAAAAGAATATACATATGTTGGGATGCTTTGAAGACAGGGTTTCTAGAGGGTTGTAGGCTTGTGATCTGTCTTGATGGGTGTCATATAAAGACTTCTAGTGGTGGGGTACTTTTGACCAGTAGGAATAGATGGTAACAATTGCATGTACCCCTTTGCATATCTTTGTTGTAGAGAAAGAAAAGAAAAATCATGGACCTGGTTTATGGAATTGCTTATTCAGGACTTGAATATCAAGAATAATCATCACCGGACAATAATATCGAGATAAGCAAAAAGGTTTGGTTGATGCCATAGACACATTGTTTCCAGGATGTGAACACAGATTTTGTGTCATGCATCTTTACAAGAATTTTAAATTGGCACATAAGGGTTTGGCACTGAAAAATTTGCTTTGGAAAGCTGCAAGGTCTACTAGAGTGATTGACTTTGAAAAGACCATGGCTGAAATCAAAGGAAGGGATGTCAATGCATATGATTGGTTGGCTCAAAGGCCACCTTCACACTGGTCAAAGTCTCATTTTAGCTGTCATTCTAAATGTGATATGTTGTTGAATAATTTATCAGAGAGTTTCAACTCATTGATATTAAGAGCCAGATCAAGGGCTATTGTGAGCATGCTAGAGACTATCAGGGTGATCTTGATGAAAAGGATCCACATCAAGAGAGATCAGATGGAAGGTTATGATGGGATTTTTTGTCCTAAAATAACTAAATTGTTAGAGGAGTTAAAAAAAAGATCAATGGAATTCATTGCCCATTGGAATGGTAAAGATCAGTTTGAGATTGAAAATGGTTGGGGAACAAGGTTTAAGGTAGACTTGGGGGATCAAACATGCGGTGCACAGAAATGGGATCTTCTTTGGGATCCCATGTGCACATGCAATCTCTGGGCTTTTTCATGGGATACAACCGGAAGACTATGTGGACAAATGTTACACAAAAGAGACCTTCATGAGAACATATAACAATCTGATGGGTGCATTGGATGGCCCCGATATGTGGCAAAGGTGGATTTTGAACCATTGATCCCCCCATTATGTGAGAAGATGCGGACCAAAAAATATAATGAGAAAGAAAGATGTTGATGAAGAAAAAGTCTGGGAAAAAGGATAAAAAGCAACTTACAAGATCGAGCAAGAAAGGGGTTACAATGACATGCTCAAAATGCAAAAAACCAAATCACAATGTAAGAGGATGCCCTTTGCTAAAAGAAAGCGAGAACAAGGGCATGGAGGTTTGGATGTTCCCTCGGTGTACATGATGAGCACATGGTTAAAAGGTGAAACATTTCAATATTTTCTTATCATTTGATGATATTATTGTGAAGACTAATCTATTATATTTGTTGTTCTATCGGGTAAAGAACAAAAAGGGAAGCTGAGCAACAACAAGATGCGGGGCAAACAAGTTTTGTTGAAGATGCACCAAAGGTATTTATTTGTACATATTATTATTACATGTTTGAACTGGATGTCAACTTATTTGTTGAGAAGAAGCTTAAAGGCAAAGAAATTGTACCAACACAACAATCTCGATTCAAACAAAGACACTTAGATTGAAATCAAAGTTGAAGGTGTGTAGTCCTATATAGCATCTTGTATTGAATTTATATAAGAATCTTGTGGTACTTACATATATATATATATATATATATATCACATAGTTCACAGTAAACAAGCCTCCATTGGTAAGCAAATCCACTCAAGTAAAGGGGAAGATTAAAGCATGCACTAGTGGGAATGAGAGATTTGTACCCAAATCAAAAGCATTGTACAAGCGATTTTGAAACATGGAGGAGGTAAAAGATTATTGCGATAGTGTAAGGTTCTCCACAAGCAAAGCTCGACTCCACCAAATTCACTCAGCAAACTCACATGCCTCAAGAAGAAGTGGCTCCTATGTGCAACCAAATGTAATGGTTGATCTTATTTTGAAGTACTATGGATGTTTGTATTTTTGAAATCTTGTGGATGTTGACAATTAAGTGTATAGAGAAAGTTGGGTGAAAGTGGAGCAAAGTGAGAGGTGAAAAATGAAGAAATTGAACAATTTTCTTGTTCTCTAAGGCCATATGGCCGATTGCAAGAAGAGAGAGGAGGGAGAAGGATTATTATTTTTTTGTTGTCTTGGTTGGTTGCATGGGAGACAAGAGTGGGTCAAAGTGATGGGTAGATTTTGTCCTATTGGGAAGACTAGTTTGAATGAATAAAAAAATCTAGGTAATGGAATTTAAGGAAGAATATTTGAATAGGAGAAAAAAATAAGATGTCTTGCATTTTGTCCCATTTCATCCCTCCATGACCGTCCACATCATCTCTTATTTCTTCAAATTTCTTTCTTTTTTTTTTTTTTTTTGTCCTAAAGTTGATGATAATAGATGTATACTATCACTCTCCAAAATAAATAGTGATTTCCTTGATCACTTATAAGTCTCATGATCACTTATTCTAAATCAAATTCTTAATTCTATAAGGTATAATTCTCTAAAATAAATAATCTCTTAAAATTCTAAAGTGACTAATAAATACACAAATAGTAATAATGATCAATCAAGTGATCATTAATGTAAATAGAATTAATAAAGGATCATGATCACAAGTAATAAATAAAATAAAATTAAATACGAGATATATTTATTATTAATATTTACCCGTCAAAGTGATACGGTAAAATAGTCAAAATAGTACAAGTCAAAAATACCAATCAAGCAATTAATTAAATTATAAAATTATTTTGAAATGTATAAATTTTAAATTTGAAATTTTAAAATAAAAATAAATATATTATACTAAAAGAGTTTTATTAGCTAGTCACTCAAGAACAAGTTGAACCGGTTGAAAGCCGCGTTAAAAGTCAAAAGAAATCGACAATGGTTAAAGAAGTGAAAATAAGTGTCATTACCAAACACCCTAAAATAAAAATAATTCAAGTATAAATTAGTTAAATCAAGTAATAAGTAAGTTGACAAAACCAAGTATGAGACACTTGCTATTTCAATATAAAAGTTGTATTTTTGTATAAGAACAATCTCAAGTACTATTGTTTCGAAAATATAAAGTTTACTAAATGATCTTTCAAGACAAAGGTATTGTATTTTTAAAATATTAATTTAGTAGTAGATAGTTTTTAAAGACCATTAAGATGAAATAGATAACCGATGTTATATCGATTATCATAATGTGAATCGCAAAATAAATAGTAAATATAAAAATAAATTATCGGAATATTTAATATTGTATCGGAAAAAGAAATAATAATAATAATAATAATACCCGCGATCGCGTCGTCTACAATTGAAAAACGGGGTCTCACAATTGATGTTCTTAATATGATGAACATGATTGATGATAATAGAATGGTGGGTATATTTGTTGAACATGAAAGTGATAATAGGTTTGAAAATGAACAAGAATCATTTGAAGAATCTAACAAGGACTTTCTTACGTTGTTGAGCCCCTAAATTTTCTAGGAGATAATGAAGAAATAAGTAGGGAACAAACCGATTCAAGAGGGGGTGAAGGTAGGGAACCATTGAAAATGAAGGCGATGTAGTTGATGACAATGTTAGAAATGAGAGTGATGATGGGCGGTTTGTGGGGGATGATTCGACATTTCGAGAGAAATTCATTGATAGTGATTGTCAATTGTCGATGGTGATGCTATTTTTGATGACAACATTGACTATGAAGTTGAATGGGTTGGGAATCACATGGCTAAGTCGATATTCCAACTAGTAATGGACATCCCTCAATTAATTTGACTAGTCATTTGGGTGCGAAGCTTCTAACAATCATAATGGCCACCCAATATTTAATCAAAAAGTGGACTTTGATGACCCTAAGTTTGAACTTGGAATGTACTTTGAGGACACGTTTGCATCCTTTAGGAAGCGGTGAGACAACATTCAATCAAACAGGGTAGGGACATATTGTTCACAATTAATGAAAAGTGGAAAGTTCAAGCAAAGTGCAAACACAAAACTTGTCCTTGGATTATTTATGCTTCCAAAAAATGTAATGAGGACAATATACAGGTGAAAACATTTGTTGGTAAGCATATATGTCATAGACAACAAAGAGTGTCTCATGCAAATTCAAAATTCTTAGTTGAGGTATATAGGGACAAAATTTGGTCCGGCCTAAGATGGCCAATTGATTCTATGATGCAAGTTCGCAAAAAGATATTAAATTGTTGTTTACTAAAGGCCAATTGTACAGAGCCAAAAGAACTATTTCTGAGATAGGGACTGGTCGTCTCTCGAACAATATGCACTTTGCATTGGTCTTATCTTTGAGGAAATAAGGCAAACAAATCCGGGAACCACGAGTTAAGATAAAGTGTAAGCGGTAGGAGGTCAGCCCATGTTTAAAAGAATATACATATGTTGGGGTGCTTTGAAGACAGTGGTTTCTAGAGGGTTGTAGGCTGTGATCCTGTCTTGATGGGTGTCATATAAAGACTTCTAGTGGTGGGGTACTTTTGACGGTAGGAATAGATGGTAACAATTGCATGTACCCCTTTGCATATATCTTTGTTGAGAAAGAAAAGAAAAATCATGGACCTGGTTTATGGAATTGCTTATTCAGGACTTGAATATCAAGAATAATCATCACTGGACAATAATGTCAGATAAGCAAAAAGGTTTGGTTGATGCCATAGACACATTGTTGCCAGGATGTGAACACAGATTTTGTGTCATGCATCTTTACAAGAATTTTAAATTGGCACATAAGGGTTTGGCACTGAAAAATTTGCTTTGGAAAGCTGCAAGGTCTACTAGAGTGATTGACTTTGAAAAGACCATGGCTGAAATCAAAGGAAGGGATGTCACTGCATATGATTGGTTGGCTCAAAGGCCACCTTCACACTGGTCAAAGTCTCATTTTAGCTGTCATTCTAAATGTGATATGTTGTTGAATAATTTATCAGAGAGTTTCAACTCATTGATATTAAGAGCCAGATCAAGGGCTATTGTGAGCATGCTAGAGACTATCAGGGTGATTTTGATGAAAAGGATCCACATCAAGAGAGATCAGATGGAAGGTTATGATGGGATTTTTTGTCCTAAAATAACTAAATTGTTAGAGGAGTTAAAAAAAAGATCAATGGAATTCATTGCCCATTGGAATGGTAAAGATCAGTTTGAGATTGAAAATGGTTGGGGAACAAGGTTTAAGGTAGACTTGGGGGATCAAACATGCAGCTGCAGGAAATGGGATCTTACTGGGATCCCATGTGCACATGCAATCTCTGGGCTTTTTTTCATGGGATACAACCCAGAAGACTATGTGGACAAATGTTACACAAAAGAGACCTTCTTGAGAACATATAACAATCTGATGGGTGCATTGGATGGCCCTGATATGTGGCCAAAGGTGGATTTTGAACCATTGATCCCCCCCTTATGTGAGAAGATGCCTGGCAGACCAAAAAATATAGTAGAAAGAAAGATGTTGATGAAGAAAAGTCCGGGAAAAAGGATAAAAGCAACTTACAAGACTGAGCAAGAAAGGGGTTACAATGACATGCTCAAAATGCAAAAAACCAAATCACAATGTAAGAGGATGTCCTTTGCTAAAAGAAACAGAACAAGGGCATGGAGGTTTGGATGTTCCTGCAGCTGTACATGATGAGCACATGGTTAAAAAGGTGAAACATTTCAATATTTTCTTATCATTTGATGATATTATTGTGAAGACTAATCTATTATATTTGTTGTTCTATCGAGGTAAAGAACAAAAAGGAAGCAGAGCAACAACAAGATGCGGGGCAAACAAGTTTTGTTGAAGATGCACCAAAGGTATTTGATACATATTATTATTACATGTACGAACCTGGATGTCAACTTGACTGTGGAGAAGAAGCTTAAAGGCAAAGAAATTGTACCAACACAACAATCTCAGATTCAAACAAAGACACTTAGATTGAAATCAAAGTTGAAGGTGTGTAGTCCTATATAGCATCTTGTATTGAATTTATATAAGAATCTTGTGGTACTTACATATATATATATATATATCACATGGTTCACGGGTAAACAAGCCTCCATTGGTAAGCAAATCCACTCAAGTAAAGGGAAGATTAAAGCATGCACTAGTGGGAATGAGAGATCGTACCCAAATCAAAAGCATTGTACAAGCCAAATTTGAAACATGGAGGAGGTAGCAAAGACGTGCGATAGTGTAAGGTTCTCCACAAGCAAAGCTACTGACTCCATCAAATTCATTCAGCAAACTCACATGCCTCAAGAAAAAGTGGCTCGTCTGTGCAACCAGTTGTAATGGTTAATCTTATTTTGAAGTACTATGGATGTTTGTATTTTTGAAATCTTGTGGATGTTGACCATTAACTGTTTGGTTTGTTATATTATCCGGATGTGGTGGTTTTTGAAAATGAAACTAGAAGTCCGTATTTTTTGATGAATGGTGATTTTTGAACATGAAATGTTATTGATTGCATCTGAATCAACGGTTGTTATGCCATATTTTGAAGTTGTTTTGATGTTGAACATATTGAATGAATGACATATTTTAAAGTACTTTACATTTATATGGTTTAAATGTATTGTGAATAATTGGATTGGAATATTACAACGGACACACTTTAACATAATTCAATAATAATCAACATTCAACATTCATTTCATTCATAGATATATAATATGTTCCTTACATACCATATTGTTTTGAATCATGGCCAAATTTCCTCGAGCATTTGAAAATCGGGATTTTGCCATGTCCTAATTCTGAATTAATACTAAAACATAAAATATCCTACACATCATTCTAATCACATAAACAGATACATTACAATCCAAGAAGTCACCAATGCCACTCACAACCACTTCTCCCTTGACTTATTCTGTTTCAACTCGTCTTCAAGCTTTTTCAACTCGTCTTCAAGCTTGGCGACTCGTTTCAAATCATCGTCGAGTCTATTCATTTTTTTCAATAATCCCGGGATAATCTGTTGAGCTCTAAGTGCATATTGGAGGATCAATCCAAATAAAATAGGCATAACCATCAAGTTCTTGAGGATATATAACAACAAAATCAAGGCCTAAAAAACTAAAAATCAGATTAAAAAAAAAAAAAACTAATGCAAGCCACAATTTTTTTCAAAATATGCATAATTCTTGTGAAGCAAAACTCTCGAATAAACAAAATAATTCTTCTATCACCAAAAAAGTTACTTTTTGGCACTGAAATTAAGCTTGTGAATCAAAACCCTCAAACAATTTCTTGCAAAATTAACGAAAATAAAAGCAAAAACAAAACTAGGGTTTCAAAATAAATCTTACCCGAAATTTTTCACAAGCAGAGTACCTCCTCCCAGGATTGAGATCCGTCCAAGACGTCTTTTTCACAACCCTTCTTCCACATTGACAGACTTCATCCATGTTGAACTCAGCGGTTTGTCTCCACATCTTCTTCACAGTTCTCTTGAAGGTTTTTGGAATGAAATTGTTCCTTTCAATGTCCCAGATTGAGGATATAAAGTGAAAGTAACTATCATTTATTGTACCGACCACTATGTCCATTATTTACAGAGTTTAAAGTCGTTTTGCCCTTAAAAACTCACGCAGCGAGCGTGCGAGAATCAAAAGGGAATATTCCACCGCCGATTGGTTTTAGGAGGTACGATAGAAATTTCGTGTAGTTGAGGGGGCAACGTAGAAAAAGAAATAGTTTAGTAGGCAATGTAGAAAAAGCGTATAGTTTGGGGGCAAAATAAATTTTTCCCTTACCTTTACAACCAAGGCCAACTTGTGAGTGTTTGTGATTGTGTGTGGGCGCAACATATGGTGCTTTCGGCTTTTGGATTCCCCATTGCTTGAGGATGTTTTTCCATCACCACTCTTGGAGTCCGAGGTGATAAAGGAATTAAACCTAACCCCGCATTGTCTCCAATTACTTTTTGTATCATCATCAATTCATCCAATATTTGAGATGACTTGCTACATTATTTAACTTTTGTTCTCTCTTTTCCTTTCCGGTAGGTCCGCTTTGACCTTAGCTATCTCAGCCTTTAGCTCTTTATACTCATCGACATGTGACTAAGAGTACTCGAGACTTCACCGAGTTGTGAGTTTTGGCATTTGAGTTGGTTGTTTTTGTTAGATAAATGTTTTTATCAAGATTTTGATGATTATGTTTAAATGAGTTTTATACCAAAACAATGTTAATAAATGTTGTCCAAATACTCCTAAATGATTTAAAATGTTTTTGCTAATTTTTGGAGTATCTCTTAGAATTTATTTTTCGATAAAAAATCGGACAACATTTCAATTTGGAGGTCGACCGGTCGTCCAAAACATCGGCCTGCATACTGAAGAAAAGAAAACATGAAACAGAACATAGTGGACTTGAAAATTGGAGCGGGGGACCGGTCAGCGGGGGCCGACCGGTCGCACCTAGAAGCGGCGTCGCCGCACCCCCTTCGACCGTAGTGGATCGCACTATTTTTTCAAAACGTTCGAAATCTTATTATAGGGCAACCGGTAGCCCTATGGTATTTTTTTACACAAAAATACCAACCGTTGCAATCCTTATCGGCCAAGATTTACTTTTCATTTTTGTACAATATTTCTACATCTTGTGATCCTCTTTTTGTAGACAAAAGTGGAGAGGAAGGAGCCTATGTTGGGAGCCTATGTTGGTGAAGACTTCCCTATAAATAGAGGATGAATTGAAGACACAAGATACAACACATACAAGCAAAATACACAACAAGAAATCTGCAAATTCTTCAAGCTTTCATTTTTACATTCTTGTTGTAATAGCCTAAGTACTTTCACTTGCACATCTTTGAGGTCTAGGCTTTTGATTCTTGATTACACTTGCACTCAATCTTTGTATTGGTTTCATAGAGTTGTAATCTTGAATTTTGTCCATCATTCAACACAAGACATCCTTGTGAGTATTCTGTGGTAAGAAAACACTTGGGTGATCTAGGTGATAGGTGTTTGAAGAGTGTGGTACTCTT